>JABYPW010000709.1:0-21628 GCA_016880775.1 Phymatotrichopsis omnivora
TTTTTTTTTTTTTTTTTTTTTTTTTTCTATTTTTCTTCTTTTTCCCCAAAGATGTAATGACATATGCCTGCGTTGTAATTTATCCCCCAAGTCGTTGCTTCCTCCTCCGCTCCGCCACCTCATCTCGTAATCTCTTCGCCATATGAGGTTGGCTGTTTGCCTCATAAGCTAAGGCCAATTCGACCATGGTAGTCCGCGAATTTCCATTGCTTTCACCCCCAACCTTATCCCGAGCATACCAGACAATAGTAAACAGCCATATCGCCCGGTTGAGAACCCCCTGTCGCCGAAGCTCCACCGCCCACTGCTGTATTTCGAGTAAATCTGAATCAGCTGGCACAGGTGCTAATCCGTCGGCAGGGCTTGTTGTGTTCCGCGGGATCAACGCTTCTCGAACTTTTGCTGCCATGCCAATTTGATTATTTATGTCATAGGTGCCAGCGAGCTGCTGAATCGTGCTTTTGGTCTGGGGATGATGGGGCCCGTTTAGGAATTGTCGGCAATACCAAACAATACGATATAGGACTATCGCCTGACGGAAGTCCCCTGCATTTCGAAGATTATTTGCCCAGTTTTGTGTATTCGCTAATTGTGAAGAGGTGAGCGTAGGCAGCCGTGCCGCACGGGTTTTCTCTGTTCCTTGGGAAGAATTTGGTTCCTTAGCGTCGGATAACACGGAAGGTGTTGCACGGTTTTCACTTGTCACTGAAGATGCTTCCCACTGCGATATAGCAGCTTGTATGGTTGCAAGTGAAGGCGAAGGCGCAGACATTTTAGCAGCCTCGTCAGTCATTTGCGGTGCGTTTGACAGTGAGAAAGGTTCCGATTTCGGTACATCCCAGCCTCCGAAACCAGTCCCCACCCATTTCGAAGGTCGCATATTTGCGGAAGGCTCGGTATGTTGTCCTGAATCTTCCACTTGAACATCCGTAACTCTGAGGCCTTGATCTTCTGTCTGCGACGGAATGGTGCCCCACACCTTTGAGTCTTCGGGGGCCCCACGGAAGCCGTGCTTATCCGAGGGCAGAGGACTGGAATTCCATCCTTGACCGACAGCAGCGTATTCCCTCCCTACAACTTGTTTTCCCTTGTCCTTTTTCACACCAGGCATTTCCTCCTTCTCCCGATCTTTCTTGTTTTCTCGAAGGTCTTCAGTGCACATGTTGTCCTTGAGGCCGTCGGTAGCCATGGTAAGGTAGAATTGCTTGTTGTGTTCGAACCGCGAGTCGGCCGATGCCCCATACTCGCAAAACATGATGGAAATTTCGAAATCTTCCGACCTTTCATCATCCGATGCTCCCGAGCCTAGAAGTGCGACTAAGACCCACCGACCTTCTTCTCCCGTTTTGCTATTTCGATCTTCCAATATGTAGTGTAAAACATCCCTTTGAGGTTGGGTCAGAGCCGAAAGAGCCAATGCATTCAATGGTAACGACTGCGGGCCGGTTGGAACATAAGAAATGGCTTGTACGGTGAACTGAGCAGATTTCGAATTGCCGTCGGGATTGCATCGAGCTAGAAAACAGTGTTCATAGCCCGTCGGCGAAGGTGGTGGCAGAGGCGACGTTCGTTCTGGAGGCGCTTCGCTTCCGGCATCTAATGTTTCTGCGGTCAGTTTTCCACCGACGATTTTAAGTTGAAGCTCCAGCCGTGGATGCGACTGAACTCACCTGAATTACCGGAACTCTTCATTGGGAGAAATCTTAGATCCATTTTTCAGGTTTGCGATGTTGAGATAAGTAGCATGTTCCCGTGATGGTGTCAACAAACAGGAGAGCCTGGTGAGAAGGTGACTGGTGGCTGCAATGCTGCGGCGCAACACGTCGGGCCTAGCATACGTGTATGTAGAGCAAAAGGTCCTGTTTCGCTGCACATCTCGCGCCGTTCCCTTTTACGTACATGTATGTATGTATGTATGTAGAAATGCGGTGTATCCCCTGCATGCTTACAAATATAAGTGACCATATGCGTGTTATCGCGGGTGGTTGGCCTTGAGGTTTTGCTTGGGGCAAGTTTGCAGGGAGTATTTCTAGACGAGCGCGCTTGGTGGTGAGCTTTGCTCGAGGCAAATGGTAACCGATGTTAACTTTCGCCTGTCCGCGCTTGTTAACTTGGGTAATTTCGCCATCTGTAGACGAATAAGGGGCCGTTGGGAGAAAAGGGGGTGCAGAATACGTCTTTATACTCTCCCACAATAACTCGCTCTCTCATGACACAAACTGAACAGTGTCGTTACCCTTTAAGCCCGATGTTAAGACCTTTATTTCAGAGCTAGTTTAGGAGATTCTCCTGAACGCCTCCTTTTCCGCAACGGTACCCACAACGACCGGTGCTGTTTCCGCACCGCATACAAGCTCGGCCACGAAGAAACCTATAACTGTGTGAACCCTAACTACATGGGCAGTGGTTTGTGTCAAAAACTTCGTTCACGGCGTCTTGAATTTACCTAATCAATTGCATCGTCGGATAAGATTCATACTGATTCTCGGCGGTTAGTTATCCTGTTGCATCCCAGCAGACTAGCAGGTATTCGCTGTTCTAACGGAACGAGTATGAATCATATATCCGACTATGAATTGGAGCCGGTAATGCACGGCACCGTAAACGAAGTTTTGACCCTGGCGCTACATATCAACTCCTTCGGTAAACCAACAATCCTTTTCTGCAACTGTTTAGGAAGCGAGACGTAAACCACTCCCCCATCTCGTGGTACCACTTCGAAAGTCTATAGATAGAGCCATGACTCTTAACATTTACCTCTAAAAATACCACAACAATCACTCCCCATCCTTCGCCAAATTACTGCTACTAGTCAGCACAACGGTGCTAGCTCATGAACTAACACCGCAAATTCCACCCAAACTACCTATGCGCCAGCGCCCGATCCAAGCCAGCAGAAAATTTCCAACCCTCCCATGTAACTAAAATCCGGCTTTATAACTTCGCCGTTCCATACCTAAACTCCAAAAAAATGTCCCTTTCCGTGCGCGACCCCGCACTTTGTCCGTCTATCCAAAGTTTTTTTTTTTTTTTTTCATATATGTATATATAAAACTAAGTCCATAACCCAAAGACACAAATTAAAACGGAGAAATATACCGAGTGACATCTCATGATTGACATGCGATTCGTACCCCGCTCACTCCTTCGAATCAGGGGCATGTGTTTGGGTAGACTTTTGACCGGCGCAGTAACCAACTCGGGTGTAATGTACAGTCAAGTCATTCCATCTCAGTGATCGAAGGGAATGGCAGGAATTAATATCGATGTTGGCGTATTTGTTAATGCTGCCCTGAGAAGATATAGTGGTGGTACGCTTGGGTGTTTTGGAAGTTAATATTGGCTTTTCGGATGCGGAGAACTATATTTTTGCACTTTGTATTTTGGCAGATGCTCTTTATGGCGGTATGAGATACTAAAATGTGAAGCATTGGCAACCTATATCATGCGGACCCTCTCGAGTAACTACCAATGGAACTGAGAGTTGATCAATCTGCTATGAATCTGAATATTGAAACAAAACAAGTGATAGAGAAATATATTAGAATTCTGGGCAAATAGTGACAACTGCATTCGGAAGTGTTGATGTGTCCATGGCTATATATACTTTTGAAATGCCATAGTGACTTGGTCCAAAGAAAGTTTTCTTACAAAAACGCGACAGTTATATTAGGTTTAGGTAAATGTAATTCCTTACTCATGCTTTTCAGCCTGTTACTTATACATGTGACTTATATAAGGAGTCCACTATGCTTGTTTGCGAAACATATTTTTCCGATTACTCTGTGCGCATACGGAGCCTACCGCGAAAATCATGAAACGAGGGTGTGAGACACACAAGGATTAATTCAAGACATATTGCTCCAGATACAGGTTATCTCAGACGGACTGCGCTAGATGACACCATTTTTCATGCCTTCGGAACGTAACGTCAGCGGATTGAACTGGAAAAGTATTACTTTCAGAACAAAAACTTACCATTAGTACATTGATATAGGAAAAAACCTCGAGAAAACTACTTTCGTATGCATAGATATTCCTTCAGCCATTGGTAATTTCTTATGTAAAGTTACTACGGTAGAAGTTATAACCCACCTGGGGTTCCATTCAGTTGCCGCAATAATGGGCTGCTTTCTCCGTCAAAGGGTTTACAGTGTTTTGGGGCGCTATATCTAATTGTTTTCCAACTATTTAGTTGGTCGAAGCCACGTTCATAACTCTCGCCTGAGCCACTACATCAGGAAAGCTATCCTCTCCAAACGCGGCATCTACTTTGGCGATACGAGAAAAAACAAGCGAAAGTCGAACAGAATAAGTAGTATACGTTCGATCTGGAAGTGGGAAGTTCGATTATTTCCAGAATGCTTTCCTTTACTTTATCAGATTACTGCATCGTATACTACTGGCCATTTATGGCGTGTGAATCGAGGTATTTCCGTGCAACATTAGTTTTACGAAATTTAACGAGGATACAATGTCTCGTTATTGTAAAGGATAACAATGCTGGCCTGGAGATTGTAGATATCTACCGTTCCGGAGAACTGAGTGATAAGCCATGAGTACCGCACACCCGAAATGACTAGTGATTTTAATTTTTTGCGGAGCGAGATTTATTCCCATTTTTAGTCCTATACGACGATGCTACCTCTTTTCGGAAAAGGTGGGCATGCATGCACGTACATGTACATTACTTATACATAGTCACATATTTACTAGCGTAATTATAACTTTGGCCTTAGTATTTCGTTCATCATACGCACATAAAACGTTTTGATTAAACCATTTGCATGACTTAATACCATACCAGCATCTTTCCATTGCAAAAATATTCACCCGTCTACACCTGTTAATCTCCTCTCTGCGTTTCTTCTGCTTTTATCCTACACATGTAATCACATATGTCTGCGTTGTCTACAAGGAACGGAGATGTTAAGTCATACAAACCGAAACTACGCCGAAATTGCAGCAAGACTTGACCATCCAACTACCAAATTTCGTCCCCGCCTACGTTCTGCCAACTCGTCTCGTAATCTTTTTGCTATATCAGGTTTGCCGTTTACGTCATAAGTCAAGGCCGATTTGTTCATGGCGGTCCGCGAACTTCCATGCTCTACTTTCCCCAAGCTTGTCTCGAGCATACCAGACAATAGTAAGCAGCCATATCGCCCGGTCCAAGTCCCTTAGTCCTCGAAACTCCACCGACCACTGCTGTATTTCAAGTAAATCTAAAATGGTTGGCGCAAGTGCCAGTTCGTTAATCCGTCGGGAGGGCTTTTTGAGTTACGTGTGCTTAGCACTTGTCGAAGATTTTCCGCCATGCCAATTTGACCATTTATGTCGTAGGTGTCAGCGAGCTGCTATATCGTGTTTCTGGTCCGGAAATGATTGGGCCCGAATAGAAATTGTCGGCAATATTAAACAAGACCATATAGTTATATCACCTGACGGAAGTCCCTTACAATTCGAAGTTTATTTGTGTAGGAAGGTCCACCTTTTGCGTATTAGGCGTATGAATTAAACCTAAAGTTACCAAACGATAACAGACATTTAATCCAACGAAAGCCACATACACACACAATCAAAAAGAAAAAGAAGAGACAAAAAAAAAAAAAAAAAAAAAAAAGGAGAACAAGAGAAAAACAAAAACAAAAGGAAAATAATATAAATATAAGTGTAATCGGAAAAAGGAAAATGAAACCATCATTTTGTTAGCAACATCGAAATACCCTGCTCCATACCTCTAATATTTGGTGCTCATCGCCAAAACCTGATACTGGAAAATAAATACGAGCAAAATGTAACGCAAAGACACCGCCATACGCTTAGAAACGGAATTTCGAAACAAGGGGAGAGAGTTTAAAACAAATATGTAAAAACGCCGCACTGCGTTAATAATGATACAGCCCTACAATCCTCCGGGCGAACAAAGAAGCTTCGTAGTACGACAAAACCAACTTTTTTTTAATTCCGCCTTCCCGTTCCGCCTTGCTTCCAACCGCCCAAATTCCCGCTGCAGTACCCACCAAGCCGCTACTAATCAACATCTTTCGAACTCCCCTAGTGCTCTTGAAAATCGCTCCACTGATGAATCCGCTCATAGTGCTGTTCGCAACATCGTGTTTTCCTCGAACGTGTCCAATGGTTGAATTGACGCCATTGTACAACATTGCTACCACAGCTGCAGAGTTCCCCAGAAACGGCCCTCGTCGAGCGATTGAGTTAAGGACGGCGTTCAGTTTCAACTTCGGGGGTGCACTGGTAGGTGATTTCTTCAGACCTTCGGCGAGACCCCATGCACCTCCCATGGAAAGAGCCACGAGGTAGGTTGTACCTGTACCGTAACGGAGATCGTCGGACCAACCTCGTGACGGGAGTGCAGATTGGCCTCCGGGAAGTCTTGACAGAGCAGCATAGTCGAGCTGGAGATACGAAAGGCCTTTGTTGAGACTAGCGGGAGGGTGAAGCGCAGAGGCATCGAGGGTAGCGGGTGTCAAAAGGAAGAAACATTGGCAACCTTTGAAGGGTTAAATGGCCACGGTGTGAAAGAAGTGGTAGGGGAAGTGTCGCCAGAATCAGGGGGGGCGTCACTGACACCCAACAAATTCGATAACTTTCTTGCCAGCGAGGGCGCTCCAGAAAGAGGCCATTGTGACTATACACGTTAGTATCGCGTCCCGAATCATCCTTCAAGTTCTCATGAAACTCACGGAAGCAGTGCTTAGCCGTTGATAGAGAACTCGAATTCAGTCCTTGACTTACAGGGGGGTTTTTCGGCCCTATGGAAAGATAGAATTCCCTGTTGTGTTCGAAGCGCGGGTCGGCTGATGCCCCGTACTCGCAAAACATGATGGAAATTTCGAAATCTCCCGGCTTTTCATCATCCGATGTCACTCCCGAACCTAGAAGCGCGACTAGAACCCAAAATCCGTCTTCTTCCGTTCTGCTGTTTCGGTCTTCCAATATGTAGTGAAGAACATCCCGCTGAGGTCTGGCCAGAGCTGAAATAGACAATGCATTTAATGGTAACGACTGCGGGCCGGTTGGAACATAAGAAATGGATTGTATGATGAATTGAGCAGATTCCAAATGGTCGTCGGGATTGCAGCGAGCTAGAAAACAATGTTCATAGCCCGTCGGCGAAGGTGGTGGCAGAGGCGATGTTCGTTCTAGAAACGCTTCGCTTCCCGTATCTAATGCTTCTGTGGTCAGTTTTCAACCGACGGCTTTGAGTTGGAGCTCCAGCGACCGCGATGGACACGGCTGAACTCGCCTGAATTCTTGGATCTCTTCATTAAAGGATATCCTAGAATTATTTTTCAGCTTTGCGATGTTGAGCTAAGTAGCATGTTCCCGTGACTGCGTCAGTCGGCAGGAGAGCCTGGTGAAGGTGAGACCGTGGCTGCAATGCTGCGGCGGCCTAACACGTCGGGCCTAATAATATACGTATATGTAGAGCAAAAGGCATTGTTTCACCGCAAATCTCGCGCCGTTCCCTTTTACGTAGTACATGTACGTAGAATGTCGTGCATCTTCTTCATGCTTACAAACATAAACGACCATATGTGCTGGTAGAAAGAAAAAAAACCATCGCGGGCGGTTGGCCGTAAGGTTGTGCTTGGGGCAAGTTTGCAGAGAGTATTTTCCGGACTCGCTCCCACGAGCACACCTTGTAGCGCGCTTTGCTCGAGTGACACGGTAGCCGATGTTATATAACATTTGCCAGTTGTGCGTTTGTTAACTTAGGTGATTTCGCCAATCTGTAGGGTTCTTCACGCTCGCTCAAAAAGCATCGGAGCTGTAAACGAATAAGGGGCCGTTGAGAGAAAAAAGAGGTGCAGAATACGTTTTTATGCCTTCCGTAAGATGTAATACGCTTTTTCATAACGCAAACTGAACAGTGTCGCTATCGTTTAAGCCCGATATAAGGCCCTTTATTTCAGAGCAAGTATAGGAGATTCTCTCCTTTTCCGCAACGGTGCTCACAATGACTGGTATTGGTTTCTTTCATGGTACTGTTTCCACGCTGCATACTAACCCAACCACGGAAGATATATATACATAACTGTGGAAATACCAAATACATAGCGAGCGATTTGTATAAAAACTTCATTCACGGCGTCTTAAATTTACCTAATCAATTCCATCGTCGGATAGGATTCATACTGATTCTCAGGGGTTAATTATCCTGACGCATTCTAGTAGATTAGTAGGTATTCAGTGTGCTCTTAATTACCTATTGGAATTAGTATGAATCATATATCCGAGTACATATGAATTGGAGCCGGTAATGCAGGGCAGCGTGGACGGGGTTTGACTCTGTTGGCGCTACATATCAGCTCCTTCGGGAAACCAACAATCCTTTTCTGCAACTGTTTAACTAGTAGGCGAGACGTGTGCGCCAACCGCCTCTCCATTTCTTATCATGCAGGAACTCATGAGTTCTCATGATGAGCTATAATAAGCGTCCATCAATAATCCTCTCGCGGTATCGCTTCGAAAGTCTATAGATAGAGCCATGACTCTTAATATTTACCACAAAACACCACAACCATCGCTTTTCATCTTTTGCCAAATTACTGCTTCTAGTCAGTATACCAGTGCCAACACATGAACTAATATCGCAAAAAAAAAAAAAAAAAAAAAAATTCCGCCCAAACCACCCATGCGCCAGCGTCTGGTCCAAGCCAGCAGAAAATCGCCATCCCTCCCACATATCTTAATGTGGCTTTGTAACTTCCCCATTCCATACCCAAATTCCAAAATAAAAATGCCACTTTCCGTGCACAACCCCGCACTTCTCCATTTATCCTAGGTCGATTTCTCTTCCCTTTTCTTTTATGTATGTATATATATATTTAATTAAAAAAAAAACAAGTCAAAACCACAGTATCAGAACCGATTATCCATGACCCAAAGACAAATTAAAACGGAATATACCGAGTGACATCTCATGATTGACAGTGGTCTACACCGAACAGAGATCTTAAGCCATACAAACAAAACCACGCCAAAATCACAGCATGCCTTCACTATTAAACCACAAGGATTTTTCTCTGCCTACGCTTTGCCAACTCATCTCGTAATCTCTTTGCTATATCAGGTTGGCCGTTTACGTCATAAGTCAAGGCCAATTCGTTCATGGCAGTCCGCGAACCTCCATGCCCTGCTTCCCCGAGCTTATCCCAAGCATACCAGACAATAGTAAGCAGCCATATCGCCCGGTCCAAGACCCCTTGTCGCCGAAGCTTCACCGCCCACTGTTGTATTTCAAGTAAATCTGAAGTGATTGGCGCAGGTGCAAGTTCATATAATCCGTCGGGAGGGCTTTTTGAGTTGCGCGTGCTTAGCAGTTGTCGAAGATTTGCCGCCATACCAAATTGGCCATTTATGTCGTAGGTGTCAGCGAGCTGCTGTATCGTGTTTCTGGTCTGCGAATGATTGGGCCCGATTAGGAATTGTCGGCAATACCAAACAAGACCATATAGTAATATCGCCTGACGGAAGTCCTTTGCAATTCGACGTTTATTTGCCCAGTTGTGTGTATTCGCTAGTTGTAAAGGGCTGAGCGTGGGCAGCTGTCCCGCTTTGGTTTGCTCCATTTCTTGGGAAGAGTGTTGTTCCCTCGCACTGGATAACACGGAAGGTGTTGCATTGTTTTCGCTTATCGCTGGAGATGGTTTCCACTGTGATTCAGCTGTTTGTATTGTTGCAGGTGAAGAAGAAGGCGCAGGTATATTGACAGTCTCATCAATCATTTGCTGTGCATTTGAATGTAAGGAATTTTCTGAATTCCTTGCTCCACCGCCGTCAGAATTAGCTCCTAGCCATGTCGGAGGTTGAAGAGTTGCGGAAGGCTTAATATCGTGTCCGGGCTCGTCCTTTGACTTCCTGTGAAACTCATGGAAACCGTACTCAGCCGGCGCGAGAGAACGGGAATTCAATGCTTGGCCCACAGGGGGGTACTCCTGCCTTACGGCCTCTTTTCCCTTGTTCTTTTTCGTACCTGTCATATCCTCCTTCTGCCAATTTTCTTCATTTTCTCGAAGCTCCGGACCACAAGTCTTATGACTATCACTTCCGGTAGTCATGGAAAGATAGATTTGTTTGTTGTGTTCGAAGCGCGGGTCGGCTGATGCCCCATACTCGCAAAACATGATGGAAATTTCAAAGTCTTCCGACCTTTCATCATCCGATGTCACTCCCGAACCTAGAAGCGCGACTAGAACCCAACATCCGTCTTCTTCCGTTCTGCTGTTTCGGTCTTCCAATATGTAGTGCAAAACATCCCTTTGGGGTTGGGTCAGAGACGAAAGGACCAATGCATTCAACGGTAACGACTGCGGGCCGGTTGGAACATAAGAAATGGTTTGTATGGTAAACTGAGCAGATTTCGGATTATTGTCGGGATTGCATCGAGCTAGAAAACAGTGTTCATAGCCCGTCGGCGAAGGTGGTGGTAGAGGCGACGTTCGTTCTGGAGGCGCTTCGCTTCCAGTATCTAATGCTTCTGCGGTCAGTTTTCCACCGACGATTTTAAGTTGAAGCTCCAGCGACTGCCGTGGATACGAACTCACCTGAATTCTCAGAACTCTTCATTGGAGGATATCCCAGATCCAATTTTCAACTTTGCGATGTTGAGATAAGTAGCATGTTCTCATGATGGTGTCAACAAAAGGAGAGCCTGGTAAAGGTAACCGTGGCTGCAATGCTGCGACGTAACACATCGGGCCTAGTAACGTGTATGTAGAGCAAAGGCCCTGTTTCGCCACACATCTCGCGCCGTTCGTATGTGCGTAAAATATCGTGTATCTTCCGCCTACATGTACATGTACTTACAAACCACCATATGCACGTACAAGAGAACATATCGCGGGCGGTAGGCAGTAGGGTTTTGCTTGGAGCAAGTTTGCCGGAGGTATTTTCCAGATTCGCTGGAACATACGAGCGCGGTTGTTGTGAACTCCATTCGAGGCACACGGTAACCGATGTTAACATTCGCCTGTCTGCGCATGTTCACTTAGGTGATTTTGCCATCTGTCAGGCTCTTCACGGTCACTCAAAGTATCGGGGCTGTAAACGAATAAGGGCCGGTTGAGAGAAAAAGGAAGTGCAGAATACGTCTTCATGCTTATCCATAATAATTTGCTTTTTAGTGACGCAAACTGAACGGTGTCGTTACTGTTTGAGCCCGATACAAGGCCCTCTATCCCAGAGCAAGTATAGAAGATTCTCCTGAACGCCTCCTTTTTCGCAGTGGTATTCACAATGACTCGTATTGGTTTCTTCCGTGGTACATGTACTGTTTCTGCACCTCATACAAACTCAACCACAGAAGAAACCTATAACTGCGGAAACCCCAAATACATGGCGAGCGTTCACGGCGCCTTGCATTACCTAATCAATTCTATCTCTCGGGGGTTAATTATCCACAAGATTAGCAGGTATTCATTGTGCTCTTAATTACCTATTGAATGAGTTATATATCCGACTATGGGTTGGAGCCGGTAATGAGGGGTACCGTGAACGAAGTTTTGACCCTATTGGCGCTATATATTAACTCCTTCGGGAAACTAATAATCCTTTTCTGTAACTTTTTAGCTAATAGTTATATAAGCGAGATGTGACCACCTCTCCATTTCTTATACGTGCGGAAACCCGTGAGTTCTCATGACGAGGTATAATAAGCGTCCATCAATAACATCTCCCGTGGTATCGCTTCGAAAGTCTATAAATAGAGCAATGACTCTTAACATTTACCTCCAAAATACCACAACCATCGCTTCCCATCCTTGGCCAAATTACTGCTACTAATCAGTACACGGCGGCCGGTGCCAGCACTAACATCGCAAAGTCCACCAAAAACTACCTATGTCCCAGCGCCTGGTCCAAACCAGCAGAAAATCGCAATCCCTCTCACACACCTTAAATCCGACTTTACTACTTTCCCATTCCATACTCAAATTCAAAAATAAAAATGCCTCTTCGTGCACAACCCCGCGCTTTCTCCGTTTATCCTAATCTTTTTTTCTTTTCTTTCCTTTCAGATATATATATATATATATATATATATTTAAAAAACAAGTCAAAACAAAACACCAGAACCGGCTGCCCATGACCCAAAGACACAAATTAAACGAAATATACCGAGTGACATCTCATGACTGACAATGGCTCACAACGAACAGATATCTTAAGCAATACAAAACGAAACACGCAAAAATCACGGAATGCCTTCACCATCTAACCATCCAATTTTGTCTCCGCCCACGTTCTGCCAACTCGTCTCGTAATTTCTTTGCTATATCAGGTTGGCCGTTTACGTCATAAGTCAAGGCCAATTCGTTCATGGCAGTCCGCAAATTTCCATGCCCTGCTTCACCAAGCTTGTCCCAAGCATACCAGACAATAGTAAGCAGCCATATCGCCCGGTCCAAGACCCTTTGTCGTCGAAGCTCCACCGACCACTGCTGTATTTCAAGTAAATCTGAAATGGTTGGCGCAGGTGCAAGTTCAGCTAATCCGTCGGGAGGGCGTTTTGAATTGCGCGTGCTTAGCAGTTGTCGAAGATTTGTCCCCATGCCAATTTGACCATTTATGTCGTAGGTGTCAGCGAGCTGCTGTATCGTGTTTCTGGTCTGCGAATGATTGGGCCCGATTAGGAATTGTCGGCAATACCAAACAAGACCATAAAGTAATATCGCCTGACGGAAGTCCCCTGCAATTCGAAGTTTATTTGCCCAGTTGTGTGTATTTGCTAATTGTGAAGGGCTGAGCGTGGGCAGCTGTCCCACTTTGGATTGCTCCATTTCTTGCGAAGAGCGTCGTTCCTTAGTGCCGGATAACACGGAAGGTGTTGCATTGTTTTCGCTTATCGCTAAAGATGCTTCCCACTGTGATTCAGCAGTTTGTATTGTTGCAAGTGATGACAAAGGCGCAGGCATATTGACAGTCTCGTCAATCAATCGCGCTGGGAAAGTTTCTGAATTCCGTGCTCTCCTGCCGTCAGAATTAGCCCCTAGCCATGTCGGAGGTCGAAGAGCTGCGGAAGTCTTAGTATCATGTCCTGAATCGTCCTTTGACTTCTCGGGGAAGTCACGAAAGCCATGCTTATCCGGTGCCAGAGACCTCGAATTCAATCCTTGAACCACAGGGGGATATTCCCGCCTTATGGCCAGTTTTCCCTTGTCATTTTTCGTACCCGTCATTTCCTCCTCCCAGTCTTCCTCACATTCCCGAAGCCTTGGACCACGCATCTTGCGACTGACGCCGTCGGTAGTCATGGAAAGATAGAATCGCTTGTTGTGTTCGAACCGCGGGTCGGCTGATGCTCCGTACTCGCAAAACATGATGGAAATTTCGAAATCTTCCGACTTTTCATCATCCGATGTCACCCCCGAGCTTAGAAGCGCGACTAGAACCCAATATCCGTCTTCTTTCGTTCTGCTTTTTCGATCTTCCAATATGTAATGTGGAACATCCCGTTGAGGTCGGGTCAGAGCTGAAATAGCCAATGCATTCAATGGGAATGTCTGCGGGCCGGTTGGAACATAAGAAATGGTTTGTATGGTAAACTGAGCAGATTTCGAATTACTGTCGGAATTGCATCGAGCTAGAAAACAGTGTTCATAGCCCGTCGGCGAAAGAGGTGGCAGAGGAGACGTTCGCTCTGGGAGTGCTTCGTTTCCGTTGTCTAATGTTTCTGCGGTCAGTTTCCTACCGACGATTTCAAGCTGAAGTTCCAACGACCGCCGTGGATACAGCTGAACTCACCGGAATATTTGGTACCTTTCATATAACGATATCCCTGCTCCATTTTTTTTTTTTTTTTTTTTTTTTTTTTTTTTTAGCTTTGCGATGTTGAGATAAGTAGCAAGTATCCCGTGACGGTATCAATAAGTAAGAGAGCCCGATAAAGATAAACGTGGCTTCAATGCTGCGGCGTAACATACGTGCATGTGCTTGTCCTGTTTCGCCACAGATTCGCGGCGCTTTCATTCATGTCGCATGTTATGTATCTTCTGCGTGCTTATACATGTTTGAAGCAACTACGAGTTAAGGGGGGAAATCGGTCTAAATAATCGTAGTACTGGTAACCGTTGGTTGTAAGGTATTTCCATCCTGATTGGTAGCTGCCGCGGAAGCAAACTTCTTCCTCCCACTTAACTCACTCTCCCTCGCTCTGCACTCCCTCGCTCTGCACTATTGTCGCTAATTTATGGTAATTAATACCTTCTCAGCATCGCATCGAGAAAAAAAAAAAAAAATAAAAAATAAAAATTCATTCCTTTACATCACTGAATTCCTTGTTTCAAAAAAGACCTTCCTCTAGCACCTAGATGCGTGCGCTGGCTACAATGGGAGGAGAACTTGAGCCATACAAAACGAAACTACCGCTTATCCTCCAACTACTTTCTCTTCTTACGCTCCGCCAGCTCTTCCCGTAATCTCTTTGCCACATCTGGTTGGCCGTTTGCATCATAGGTTAGGGCCAATTCGTTTAATGTAGTGCGCAAATTGCCACTCCATCCACCCCTGAACAGTTCCCAAGCATACCAGACAATGGTAAATAGTGAGATCGACCAGTCCAAGACTCCTTGTCGTCGTAGCTCCAACGCCAACTGGTGTGCTTCAAACAACTCTGTAACAGTGGGTGCAGGTGCAGGTTCAGCCAATTCCCCGATAGCATCCCCGGAGTTGCGCGTCTTCAGGACTTCGCGGACATTTGCTGCCATGTCGTTTTGACCGCTGGCGTCATAGGTGACTGCAAGCTGCCGTATCGTGCTTATGGTCCAGGGGTGAAGGGGACCGATGAGAATTTCTCGGCAATACCAAACAATGCGAAACAGAAATGTGGCTCGAGTTAAAAAACCTTCTTTTCGAAGGTCCCATGCCCATTTGTCGATATTCGCTAACTGTGCAGGTGTAAGCCTAGGCAGCTTTTGCAATTGCTTTTGAGTTTGCTGCGATCCTTGGGAAGGATTTTGCTGGGAAAACGCGGAAGCCGTTGCTCGGTTGTCACTCATCGCTGAGGATGCTTTCCTCAGCAATGCAGCAGTTTGTATGGTTGCAGGTGAAGGCAAGGACGCGGACGATTCAGCTTTGTCATCAGTCGTTTGATGTGTGCTTGGCAATGAAACAGTTTCTGATTTCGGTGGTCTCCCGCTGTTACAATTATCCCTTCGCCATGTCGGAGGTCGGAGATTCCCGGAAGGCTTAGTATCTTGCCCTGAATCTTTCGCTTGAACCTCCCCAACGTCAAGAATTTGATCGTTTCTCTGCGATGGAATATTCCCTTGTATCTTTGGGTTATCGGAAAATCCGAGAGAAACGTCCTTTTTCGGAGCCGGAGGACTGGACCTCCATCCTTGACTCATGCTGGCATATTCCCGCCCCACGGCCTGTTTTCCCTTGTCCATCCTCGCACCAGTCATTTCCTCCTTCTCTCCATCACCTCCGCTATCTCGTCGCTCCTGCGTGCGCGCCTTGCCACTGTGGCCGTCGGAGGCCATGGAAGGATGGGGTCGCTTGCTGCGCTTCAACCGCCGATCGACCGGCGCCCTATACTCAAAAAACATGATTGAAATTTCAAAATCTTTCGATATTTCTTCATCCGGTCTCTCTCTTACGCATCGCAGCCCGGCTAAGGCCCATCGACCGTCTCTCTCCGTTCTGCCGTTTCGATCTTCCAATATGTAGTACAAAACATCCCGTTGAGGTTCGGTCAGAGCCGATATAACCGATGTGTTCAATGGCAACACTGGCGGGCCGGACGGAAGGTAATAAATGCTTTGTATGTTGAACTGGGCAGGTTTTGAATCGTCATCGGGATCACAAGAAGTTATAACAAAGTGCTCGTAGCCTGTCGGCGAGGGTGGCGGCAGAGGCGACGTTTGTTTTGAAAGCGCGTCTTCGCCTCCGGTATCTAACACTTCCAAGTCAGTTTCCAACCGACGATCTCAAGTTGATCTTTCAGTGGCCGCTGCCGTCGCGACTTAGCTCACCTGAATTCCCGGCATCCCCCATTAAAGGATTTTCCAGTGTTATTTTTCAGCTTGCCGGTGTTGAGATGGAATCTATCGCTTGATGTTGTCAATAAGCGGAGAAGAGCATAACGGTGGCACCAATTTTTCTGGGGGGGGGGAAATCAAATTTATATTTTTAATTCGTACAAGACTGGGGAAGGAATAAGCGAGATGCAGCCAACTCGGCTATGCTCTAAAACCACCCAACCAATTTTTCTGGGTGATGTTATGGCCTAATATGTACTAGTACTAGTATGTGGTGTATGTGTAGCGTAGCACCTCTTCACCTCCCATTATCGTCTGCATGCTTACAAATACATTGACATGTACTGTATGTAGTACAAAAAAAACAACGATTCAAAAAAGGTGGCTATACGTGTAAAGTATTTCAATTTTGGTTTGCCGTCGTCGCATCCTCGCCAACTGTGGAACTCACAATGAAAAGACCGGGGGGGGGGGGGGGGGGGGAAAAAAAAAAAGGTAGAGACAGGGGAGAGGTCATCCTATACCAGTATGGACTTCCTTTAATTGGCTCCCCGCGACAAGGGGGGTTTGTTCCTAGACAAGCACCAACCGATGAACATTTATTGTACTTAGTAGATTACTTATCCTTAGCTACATTTCTCCTCCTAAATTAATTAATTTTATTTTTCCGCTACTAAAATTTTCCGACTCCTGCACATCTAATTACCAAAGCCCATAGCTACCTTAGCAACCTTGAGAAATTCCATGCATCCAGTGGACATTCGTTTCCCCGACCCATACGTTATGCTATATGTAAATAAGAGAGTAAAATCTAATGTAAAGTTTGAGCCTAAAAGTTCCTATCATTTAGCCTTGTTATTCGACTAGTCAATATATATATATTTGCATTTAGCTTCAAATTTAGCACAGCTGGTAATCCGGTTCGGGCAAGTGATTAGTAATAGCCGTAAAAAAGTGGTCCCCATTTACTTACACGCCAGCGAGCCTAGAAGTCAACCGTCCAAGCTTTCGCCCGTCGCATTTGTTGTTAAACTTTTGGTTGCGGTCAGTTTCCAAGATGTTCCTCCAGCTCTGTTGGTACGTACAAGCGCGCAACCCAACCCTGGACAATAGACAAGTGGTAATGTTAACATTTTCCTATCCGCACTCGTTATTTTCGCTGATTTCGCCATCTACACGGTTATTAACTTTTAGTAATATGATGCGCGGAGGGGAAGAAATCATAATGATAGTCGAGTGATATTGATCGACAACACATAATCTTGATTGACAATAAAGGGCACACCGAACAAACCGAAGAAAGAGAGGAGGCAAACTCTCTAATTGCAACGCAGCTCTTCCGAGTCACCTAATGCGATTTGCGTTCGCCTTTGTGTATATGTGAAGTGAAAAAACTTTGCACGAGAGAAAAAAAGGAAGAAAAACCTGTAACGATTCATGTTAGTTCTGCATCGCGAGTTTAAATGAGGACGTAACCGTGGGTTGTCGGAGCAAATTCAAGCAACACTCGCTCAAAGCGTCACCCGTAAACCGAAAAACTTACCATTGGGAAAAGAGAGAGGCAGAAGACGTCTTTATGCCTTCCTATGATACGTGTAATTCTCTTTTCATGACACAAACCGAATAGTGCCGTTACGGTTTAAGCCAATATAAGGATGTTTCTTTTCAGAGCCAATATAAAAGATTCCCCTAAACATACCCATTTCCACAACGGTACTTGCAATAACTCTCTTCGGATTAAAATTCCCTCTAAAAAGCAAGGCCAAATCACGGCATCCCAACTGGTAGTCCACGACCCAAAGACACCTCAGTTTGTCTCAAAATCAAATTAATACGAAAAAAAATCGAGTGACACCACATGATTCTCGTAGTATTTATAGCCCGCTTGCTTTTCCGGACCGCAGGAGAGGGGAAGGGGGGGGGGGGGGGAATCTAGAGGGAAAAAAGTTGCGGCAGAAACACTAGTTGCTGCACAGTCACAATTCTCACGTGACTTTCAACAGTCCTGAGGAGGCCTCTTACTCACTAGCCCCAGCCCCATCTTCAAAAGCCCATCTACCAGATTAATACCTCGTCGAACCACCGCCCATATCACAAGGCTAGGTGATATAATGTGCTCCGCACAAGGACGATTTGCGGTTAATGAAATCTGTGGAGATGAGTGCTGATTGATTCTCTTTTAGTTGAGAGTACGATTTAGTAATGATAGTAAAAATGGTAATCATGATAGTAATCAAAGATGGATAGGGCTACTCACAAATGCAGTGTTGTATGTAATTTTTGTTCCCTTGGCCTTCCAACCCCGAATCTCGATTGCTGCAAACGAAAAAAAAAAAAAAAAAAAAAAAAAAAATCCGCAGCCACAACCCTACCAAATCTCCAACCACTATTCCCCGGCTAGAAGCCAGTCCTCAAAACTGGACCTAACACGTACCAAATTTCCAGATTCTCCGTGGAGAAATATTTTCTCGGTAATACACATGTTGCACACATCTCTCACCCTGTTACATCCCACGCCCCTTCCCTCCCACAAAAAAAAAAAAAAAGAAAAAGAAAGCCACCTTCACATTCCCCACCCCGACATCGCAAAGAAACTTCAACTACGATCGTGGCACGTCCCATCCGACGGGGATCCCAAAAAAAAAGGTCAAGTTCAGAAGCTAGGTTATTGCCAGTGTAGGCACCGCCAGACGTGGACCAGTCAACGTCCATATATTGTCGTTAAAGCATTAATCGCTGGCTATAGAATGCGATTACGGTAACCGGAAAGAAGGTTAGAAGGATCCCACAACAAATACCTTCCTTTTATCCTCTACATATCATCTCCTTATCTGTGGCCGAACGCGATACTAAACCCAGATTCGCTAAGGAAAGTAACCTTGAGATATTTTTTACAATCTTTCCATATCGAACTGCCATTTCCATCCAGTCCCTTTCATCAAGTCCCGACTATAATAAACATGCCCAGGCTTTTGTGCTCTTGTTTTATCGTTTTGATTTCTTGTCTTTGTGTTCTTGGAGCAATTTGGGGAACCGAGATATGCGTCTTTAATAGCGGGGTCAATTTACTTCTCGGTGTATTTATTTCCGTTGTATTTTTTTTTTAATTACTAAACATTACGCATCATGTCTTCTTACTTATGCTCTCTTTCGCCGGTATTTATGTCGCGCCTTCCGTCCTTCCCGGGAACTTCATTTATCTATCTTCTTCGGTTCAGTTATGGTTTCCCCGCCCGGACAAAAACCTTTCTCCTCCACACGTTCGCGTTTCTTTTAAATTTCATCACCGGCCGATAGCTTCTCTTGAACTTTTAAAGCTATAAGCTGAAGCCAATTTAGATAAAACATAGAAACCGGTAACATCTTAGAGAGCATGTGTGGTCGACTGTGTGGAGCTTGTGCTCAAGGCTATGACATCTTCTCGGACGCGCAGAACTTTCGTACGGTCTTTGGTGACTTCTGTTTGGATTTGGTCAAGGAACGGGGCCGCCTGGAAGAAAACTTGGGAAATCCCCAACGGCGATGGTGGCTTCTATCGGAAGATGAAGACGACGAAGTAGAAGAAGAGGTCATCAGCATTAACAACGCAACAAGGGCGCTCACATGTTTACAGCTCTTCGAATCTCAACGCGTGGATGGTACAGAAGCAACTGTAAACCAGCTTATACGCATGCTAAGGGATTTAGAAAGGCGGCGCATCGCCGAGAAGGGAAAGCAGGTGCAAAGATAACGGCATTTTTTACACCCCAAGAGAATTAAGTGGTATCGGATTTTTTTTTTTTTTTTTGCGCCTTCTAAGGGTGGGACAAAATAGTTGGGTGGACGCCAAAACTTCCACACTTTCCTCCAAAATTTTTAAACGGGCAAGCTTGTCAACTTCACACCCAGCAAACAAACAGTCAACAGAGACAAATTTTTTCTTTGCTTAATATTCGTTTGTTAGTTTTTCTGCCAGCGGGGATCATGCCTATCGACCCAATCAAATTGGGCTCTTTCTCCTTCTCCCTCCCCGATGGCCAGCGCTACGTCGGTGAACGCCGTGCCACCAAAAAGATGTTAGAACAAGCTCTGAGCGACGCCCGTTCCGATGGAGGCAAAACTGTTCCAAAGCTCACCAGACGATGGCTCAAATATCAATTGGCACACTACGCCATTAAACCATTGTGTGGCTCAAAGGGTGAAATAGAGGAGAGACTTCGAGAGGCGTTTGCTCTGGAGAACTTAAGAGCTAATCAAGAGAGAGCTGGATAAGGGTGATGGAGAAAGAGATGAAGGATTTGTGGCTTTCGAAGGTGGAGAAGTGGATGGAGGAACTTGACCCGGTGAAGCCTAAAAAGATCTCGAAAAAGAGAAAGTAAGACAGCACCCCCACTACCAAAAACAATCATCCCACGAAAGTCGTGGAACACGTCGTTTTCAAACTGAACAAAAGCTTGTGTTTATGGATCCTGGAAAATATCTTGGGAATTTGGACCGTTAACTGCTCTAAAATAAAGTACGCTTGGAGGGACTATAATTAACTGTAATCATCCCTAAAGTCTCATTTCAATAGAGGGAAGGCTGTAGGTGAGACCAGTGAAATACAATCCGGAGATAATTCGGGGGAGATCGAGTTTGCGAGCGATGGGTGCAAGCTGAGAGGCACTTTTGACAGCATAATCGAGATTGGAAAATATGTCAAGTTCGAGGCAACAAGGAAGGGCATAGAGATGGCCACCGGCAGGATCGGTTGGGATCAGTTTTCTGAGGAGGCATATGAACTGGCAACAAGCAACAGGTTGCGTTTAAAAAAAAATTGTTTTTCTGTCGGGTTTTGGGTCAAAGTTCTTGTGGACAAGGTTTCCTTTTCTCAATTCTTTGTTTCACATATTTGCGCGTCTTTGTTAGTGATTCGGTTATTCGGAGCTATTATGCGCTGAGCGATTCTTACTCATTGCGAGGTTCTGCTCCGTATCCGCGGAGTTAGATACTTCCGGTATGCTTACTGTATTAATCTAATAGTATTTTTTTCTTTTGCTTGCGAGTAATTCTGTACCTTCTCGTTTCTTCTCTTGTGATTTTTTATTCGTATTCTTCTTTCCGCCCATATAGCTTCTTTGTTTCGTTCAATTGCTTTTTTCCTTTTTCTTTTCTCTTTTCCTTATTTCACTGTTCTCCATATGCACTGGCAGTTGAAGAAATTTCAATTATTCTACTTTCCCTGGTGTCTTATCAGTTAATCCCTCAAAAATTGCCGATAAATCACACCTTGCGATATACTTGATTACTTTACTTTTCATTGTGGAATAGCCGTAATCGATAAAATAACGTATTTTTGAGTACTATTATGGTTTATTTACCCTAAATAAAAACGCATTACGCTGCTGGTTTTAAGGTTGCACGAGTCAAATACATGCTTAAAACTGCTAATTGGAATAAGTTTATCGTGACCGTTTATCCCTTTAATTTATACAGCAGCTGGTCATGCTCCATTATGCATATTTATAATTATAGTAGCGGCTATGAACCCCCACACCGCTTCGAGACATCAAGTGAAAAAAGGATCTTGTCTTGATATTTCACCCTTTTTGGTTTGATGCTTTCGGTACACGTGTATTTGTTTCTGTTCATGTATACGTAGC
>JABYPW010000710.1:0-21614 GCA_016880775.1 Phymatotrichopsis omnivora
GCAATAAGAGTCATTACTCTCGGTTTCTAAGTAATTTCCAGAAATACATATTGCAAGTTGTTAGGCTGGATACCGGTCGGTACACATGGAAAGTTGTAGGATATGTGTATGTAGAAATTGCGATAAGAAGCAGTTAGAGCACAAGAATTGATATAATGCGAACAAGATTTTATTATAAATAAAGGTAATCCCTGAATCAAAACCTCTGACTCGATTAATATCGGGAAAAAGACAACAACGCATAATTCTGCTGTAGCCAAGAAATTTTCGAACAAATACGGACAAACGATGACATTATGGATGGGTATGTATCTACGGGGATATTAGGAGAACAGATAGGGCAAAAGGTTTAAGGTGTCAATGTTACCTTACAGTGTGAATTTCGAGTACCGGAAATGAGCAGAAGCGTATGATACAGGGGTTCGCTTTGCCCTTCAATTTTTTTTTTTTTTTTTTTTAATTCTTCTTTATTTCCTTTTTTCTATTTTTTTTCTCCGGTTTAGAAAGGAGGTTGTTTAATAGCTCCAGCTTATGCTGTACCTCTAATATCCTGGTAATGCCACAACCGATTAATTTTTTGACAGCTGGGGGATATCGAGTGATATATCATGATTAGGTCATAATGCACCGGGTAGGGAAAGTGTGAGAGTGTAGGTAAACCTGACTCGATTCTTCTAAGTGGCAGTGGTTATACATCTACTGGACTAAGCTAGAGAAACAAACAACCGGCTAAAATCAGTGGGGAAAAAAAAAACGCAAAACACTAGACCAGTATGTGGAGCCATTATACGGCAAAGTGAACACCGTGATCAGTGGGAAGCACTTATCCCAAAAAAACAATCCAAATTTCAATGGAAACAAATCTACAAAAACCCCCTCAAGCCAAGCATACAATGACATGATTTTCGTACTCGTTCATTTTCTTTCCTTTTCGGGTAAAGGGAAGCTAGTAATAATAGAAATCTAAACAAAGGAATAGTCAGGAAAGACAATAAAGGAAATATGTTTTTTCCCCCTTTCTTTTCTAAATAGTAGTAAGCCATCGAACCAGGAACAGAAGCAAATTAAAGTAATCTGAGCAGGAGGCAAAGTAAGAACAATTTGGTAAAGAAAAGAAGAACAGAGACAACTTGATCAACGTGTATTGTTTTTCTGAAACATCAACTAATCCATTCCTCCACAGCATATCTAGGTACTTTATACTACTGAAAGGCTTTGCTAAGTAATTTGTTAACATATCATCCTTCCTTATATACCTTAAGTCAATACCTTGCGTTGCAACCTTTACCATAATTGTGAAAGCGGATGTTAATGTGTTTTGACTCTACAGTTATGCTATACTTTTTAGTCATATGTGAGTTACCATTGTTATCGCCAAAGCGCAATATATATTTACTTTCTATAACTGGATGTAATATGGCCAATCCAAGTTCCAAAATGAGTTATTGAAGGAAGTGATGTTCCCACGCAATATGCAATAAAACGACGTATTCACTGTTGGTTGGGTTGAAAGTAGGAGATACCCAGTACAGGGTCGTCAGCATTGTGGATTATAAGCAGCCACACTTTGGCGAGCTTGTTAGCCATTGCTTTGTAATGTTCAAGGTTTCCTCAACCTTAGAAATACGAGAAATATCATGAAATGTTTTTTTCTGCAGTTTTATGGCTACCACAGTATAAGCAACGAAAATGGACAAAACCCCCATCACGCGTATCCTGCACCCCATTGCATGTGTAGTGCACATGATATGCGCTACATGGAAAATGAAAAAAGCTCCATCATATAATTTCAATTTTCTGCTAAAATCTGTGAAATATATCTGTAGAAGGTGGTCTACAAGTCCTTACTTATATCTATACTCTTATTTACTAGAAATACTAACTTGTGAAAGGTGAGGTTTGGGTGTATAATGAAGAGGGTTTAGGAAGAAATTTTCCAGATTTACAGGATATCACTTGACTCAATATACTGTAGATACTTGGATATAAAAAACATCTTTCCTTGTAAACATACCTATAAATGAGACTACATAAAAGCTTTATTTTTGCTATGGCTGCTACCCTACAATTCTGTTTTTTTTTTCTTTCACTTTCCCCCTCCTCTCTTTCAAGGTACTTGTTAGCGGTGCCAATACTATATTGTCTCTACTTAGCAATTGCCATGAATGGAGGTATTTTTTTATGCATAACTCAATGGTTTTGACGGAGAATGATATATTTTCTATAAAGGGTAGCTTTTTCATCAAATTCTTGAGGAAAAAAAGTGTTTTGAACTCTGGAAGGTGAACTTGACATGTAATGCAATCCTGGTTCTGGGTTTTCTTTAACACACAATGGAGGGCAAGTGCACAACATATACGAGGGGCTGTATGTGCAAAAAACATGAGGGGCTGCATGTGCAGAACACATTAGGGGCTGCATGTGCAGAACACATTAGGGGCTGCACAGCATACATGAGGGGCTACACAACACGTGGGAGGGGCTACACAATGTGTAAGCGGTGGGGGGTTTGTCAATTTTCTACTTCCATACAGGATAGCCAAAAAGCTATCGTTGTAGAAGTCGTGTCAGCTTGTATGCAGTAGTTGAGTAGGATAGGTATCAATTATGTCATATGTAGAGTAAAATCTCGAAGCAAGACTCAAAATTGGAGGTATTGTTCTGAAGCAAGTAATTGGTAACATGTATTGAGCAAACAATAATATGAATGCAAAGAGGAGAAAAAAATAAGACAAAAGAAATGACTGTCTGGTATATTCAATCAGGGACTAACAAAATATATCAATGATTACTGGGGAGTGCTGATTGCATTATGGGGGAGGGAAAAAGATATAGCATCACATGCGCTGTCGAAAGTATACAACAGTGGCTATTAAATGTTGCGAATTCTGGACAAGATTCTTATATTTCATGCATTTGGAGAAAACTGCGGAAACCTACACCTACCAATACTCATGTATCAGCCTATTACTGTCGGTTAATACCCAATTGATGTGAAAAGAAATACCTCAGCAACCTGATAAAAAAAAAAGCAAAAATAGAGGGAAAACCTGAAGTATTAAGTGTGAAGTTTATTGAAATACACATGGTATACAAACTGTTGAGCTCATAGCTTGTACTGCCAAGAGTATAAAATACTTGCTGTACAGGGCTAAGATATCAAGTGATAATGTATGGATGAAATAGAATATAACTATGGGGGGAATTTTGGATCCAATGCAAAATAGATTGCTGCACGATTATATGAATTGTGGGCAAGATATTTGCAGGTGTAAGCTGTATTCGATGATAAATATAGAATTTAGTGCTGTATGATAACAAGGCTAAAATTTCTAAACATATTCCCTATGTACTATGGTAACTTTTGTCATTAGTTTATGAGTTAGCTCTTCTACGTATTGGAGGGAAGAGTTGCAACCAAGAGGTATAGCAAACTAGTTGAATAGTGTTAAGAAGGCTTGCTTCAACACGTGACTTCTGCATTAGATATTTCATTTGTGCCTGTGCACATACTCTTCCAAACAATACATGACCTGATAGCGCACATAGTGCTTCAAAAAAGAAGCAAGAATATAATTGCAGCAGCGAATCGTTATTGCTTATTGCTAGGCCAACCATTTTTTTTCTCTGGTAGAAGGGATTTGTAGTCTGTTTATGTTGCTTCATTATTTGCCCATCTAAAATTTTTCACCAGTGTAAATCATCATAATATTACTCAAACGCTGTCTGCCTTACACGGCTGCTACCATGAATAAGCACCGCCTGTGAAAACTAATTTAACAATATCTCGATATAATTTTAGGTACTCGTTGCTTCGGCAATAATGATGATACTGCCTACTGATACTTCAACATCAACTATGCCTAGGTATCTTGTGACCATCACACCCCTAGCATCAGCAGCTTTGGTGATGTCTAAAACTAATGATAAGAATTTCATCTACAAAAACACAAACATCGGCAAAATTGACAATTCCAACCAGCATTCAATTATGTAGGAAGACATGATCGCACAATAGCTGAAAAAACAAGACAGCTACATGTACCAATCCGTAGACAGGACATTTAAAATAGCTATGAGCTCTCAGCTATTAAAAAGTTCAAGGCAGGGTAAAGTGCAGAAACAGTGTATTTAATGCACGATTCTGAACAAAAGCGATTACATGTGCATGTATATATGATTCTGCATATAAATATTGAGGTGCTCCATCTGATCATATGAAACACACATACTCAGCATATGTAAAGTCATGAGAATTGAATGATAATACAGTAAAACCTTCCATAATTCCACTCTGCCAGAATTACATACCTCTCATAATTTCAGGCCTCCTCCGGGAACCACTTTAGTTCTATTTCTAGCCTCTCATAAGTTATAGTTTCTAACATTAGGGGAAAATTTCTAGGAATTTTATTAAAAATAGAAAAAATGTCTTACATTTCATTGTAACTTAACTGCAAAGAGAGAAATTCACACCTGAAACTGCATGCCCTTTCTATAAAGTTCTTACATTATACTTGTATATATACCTACTAAACTGACTCTTGTATAGAAACATGTAAAAATTATGGAAAAATAAAAACGAAAACCTCATCAATGTTCCAAATTATTTGACTTCACTATATACCTTCATTACAATTACCACATCCTTCAATGGATGTAGGGAGTGCATAATGTTTTATGCAAGATTATAATTTACCGAAGCTTTGCACTTGGGGTTTGTGAAACATCGGCTTGTACAGGTGACTAATACCACTGCCAAGAGATTCTCATGTTTGTAGCTCTGCAATAATTCTGGCCTTGATCAGGCATCGACCCCCTGGAATTATGGGAGGATTTACTATACTCTACATGTGCATGTATGTACTCTTAATCTACATATATGACACTGGCAAAGGAGGAAGAGGACGTACTTTACATATAGTTTATTGCTGCAAGGCCAGAAACAAAGACCCACAGCAGGGCAAGAGAGGGCTTCTAGTGATACCACCACTGAATGGGCGGTCTCCACAAGCAGAAATGCTGGTCTTTCAACGATTATGTGACCTGATAGTGTACCTACTGCTGGTTGGTTATTTCCCATTGTCAGGCTACCCATTTTCTTCCAAATGGAAAGTAATATCTGCATTTGTAGTTTGTTCATGTCACTGTATGGTTAGGCCACCCACAATTTTTCACTGTGCAAATGACCACAATATCACTTAACCGCTATCGAACCTCCCACCACCACTGCCATATATAAAAATCAACCTTGAAATCTGAAATTGAATTCAACAATATCCTGATACAGTTAATATACTCGTTGCTTCTGCAGTGACAATAGCACTGCCTTCTGATACCTCAACATTGACCCTTGCCAGGTATCTTGTGACCTACACACCTATAGTGTCAACGGCTTCGGTGATGTCTGAAACTAATGATCAGTTTTCCATCTACGAAAACACAAACATTAGAAAAATTGACAATTCCTACAAGCATTCAATTATGTAGGAAAGTACAATCCCAGACTGTATAGGAAACAGTATGTATTCTGCTAGAGTCTCTCAAGTACACCTGATTTAAAAGAGGCTGCAGTAGCGGCATCAGTTATATAATAAGCAAGGCTAATATTGTTTGGAAATTGAAAGGAGATGGAGAAAGATTGTCTTCGGTCGCTACTTGCATACAGCAATAATGGAACCATTAAGATCCTGAACATTCAAATTCTTCCTAGAACTTGTGAGTAGCTTCTCAAGGATGAGACATTCAAGAACTAGACCTCCAAGCACTTATTATCTAGGCTGTTGTGGCTCTCAGGGTTTCTAGGAACTGGGAAGACTACTGTAATAACTTTCCTCCTTAATTGGCTAAGAGACCAATCTCCTATTGTTTACTTTTTGTACAATGACTATGATGAAGAACAGCGAATGGTTACCACTATCTTAAAGTTATTACTGCATCAGCTACTACAGTAAACTCCATTGTTTACAAAATATGTAATGCCAGAGGTGGAATTGTCCAGATTTGGGGAGAGAAAGGGGTGGTCAGTAGAAACCTTATGGAAAAATTTTTTGCAAAATTGCCCAAGACCTTGAAATCAATCTGATTTATTCTCTTGTTGATGCCCTTGATGAATGTGAAGAGACCAATAGAGAGGATATCTCCTACAATGAATTGTTTAAAATGCTTGCAGAGATATACTCTTCCGATTCTGCATGCAAGCTTCAGATTATTTTTAGTTGCTTACCCTATATCAGACTTCAATCTTTCCTGATGATGGTTCCTATGATTCAACTGTGGCATGAAATGACCAGGGAGGATCTTTCATAGTTTATAGTTAGCCAGCTTTAAAAAGCTTTCAACAACTGGTTTCCCAAAGAGATGAGACTAAAGGTTGAGAAGCACCTCTTGGATGAATCCAATATAATATTCCTTCCAATATCTCTCATTATTAGAGACCTCAGTAACTGTTTCTCAGATGCTGAAATTGATACCCTCTTGGCAACTATTCCATCAAGTAGGTTTAGATATTACAACAAGTTGCTCTAGAAAATCCTGTTAGCGGATAGGGATCGAGCGAAACAAATGCTGATTGTGGGTTATTTACTCACTTCACCCCATAACTTTAGAGGAGCTCAATATGGCTCTGGCTGTCTCAGCAGTCTCAACTGACTGTGGAGCCCCAACATCCTTCTAGAACATATAAAAGTTTCTATCGAAGGACCTCAAACATGAATGGAAACTAGATGTGGACTTTTTATCCAATTCAGAGAGCATGGAAATGAAGAATACACTATTTACTTAACTCACATATCTGTTAGGAACTTCTCTATCACTGGGAAATTGATGCAGTCACCTTCAACCTTCTATGAGGAATTCTACATTGACAAGGGAGATGCGCATGACTATATTGGCAGAACCTGCATCAACTACCTTATGTTTGACGATTTTACTTTGAATACCGTGCCGACCAAGTGAATAAAATTAAAGGAGTATATGAAGAATTATCTATTCTTGGAGTATAGTTCCCTTAATTAGTCACATCATCTTCAGTAGAGTACTTGTCTTTGGCCTATGATACAACAGTTTCGAAAATTTTAGCCCTAAAAAACCAAACAATTTACCCATTGGGCTCATATATATCATACCCTTAAATTGCCAACATAATTTGATCCAACGAGATTTATTTCAATACATGCTGTATTATTTTTTGGTCTAACTTCATTGGCTACTTCCATTATCAATGAAAATTCCTCACTCACTTCTTCAGCCGACATGAATGGAAGATCGCCTTCGATGTAGGCTGCCTAAAATAGGTATAGGGAAATGGTAAAGAATCTCATGGGGAGAAATGCATAATTGGATAAGAAGGATAATGCTAAGAAAATAGCCCTGTATATGGCAATTGAGAATAGATATCGAGAGGTGGTAGAATTCATGCAGGAGAAAGGTGCACCCTTGTAGGTGAAAATCTTGACCTAGATGCAGATGTACAACAATGACTATGGAGGTTATACTAACAACACCACAAATACTATGTATACAGAATATTCAATACTGCCACTAAACTTAGCAATCTAAGCCAGAGATTAAGAAATAATGAAGCTCTTAGTTGAGAAAGGGGCAACTGTGAGCCCAAAAGACAAAGACGGGCTCACACTGCTGTACATAGCTGTAGAAAGTGAGTTTGAAGTGATGGTACAATTTCTGCTAGGGAGATTAGTGGTAAATGCTACTGCAGTGGATCAGAAGATAGAAATACCCCTGCACTATGCAGTTGAAAAGGGAAATAAAGAGATAGTGA
The DNA here is from genome assembly GCA_016880775.1 of Phymatotrichopsis omnivora. Lineage (NCBI taxonomy): Eukaryota > Fungi > Ascomycota > Pezizomycetes > Pezizales > Rhizinaceae > Phymatotrichopsis > Phymatotrichopsis omnivora. Next base: position 7,784 of record JABYPW010000710.1, read on the forward strand.
ATTTGCTTTTGGAAATTAATACTGTAGTGGATGCAAAAGATGTTAATAGGGAAACACCATTCCAGAATGTAGTGAAGAAGGGAAATGAATAGATAGTGAGATTGCTTTTGGATAAAGGTGTAGATGTGAATAGGAAAGATAAGAATAGGGAACTACCCTACACAATGCCATTAAGAGGGGAAACAAAGAGATAGTCAAATTGCTATTAGGAAGGGATATAGGAGTAAACATTGAAACAGCATTACTCAAGGTGGTAAGAGCAGGAAATGAAGAGATTCTGATGTTACTACTTGCTAAGGATGTCAACATTGATGTGATCAATGGAAATGGTACCATGGCAGAAACTGCATTACATTAGGTAGTCAGTATTGGCAAAAAAGAGTTGGTAGTTTTGCTTTTGGAAAAAGGTGTGGTGGTTAATGCGAAGGATAGAAAGGAATAAGCAGTACTACACTGTGCAGTAAAGGACATTAATGATGATATAGTGAAATTGTTACTGGAAAAGGGTGCAGGTGTTAATGTGATCAATGGAAACAGTGCAAGAGTGGAAACTGCATTACATTGGGCAGTCGATATGTGAAAAGAAGAGGTAGTAGTTTAAATTTCAGAAAAGAGTGCAGAGATTAATGGGAAAGATAGAAAGGAAGATACAGCACTACACTGTGCAATGAAAAATAGAAATGATGATATAGCAAAGTTGTTACTTGATAAGGGTGCTGATGTAAATGCGACCAACAGAAGCAGTGCTATAGTAGAAACCACATTACATCAGGCAGTCGATATGGGTAAAGAAGAGGTGGTATTTTAGATTTTGGAAAAGGTGCAGAGGTTAACAGGAAAGATAGATAGGGAGAAGTGCCCTTACAAAACACAGCAAAAAAGGGAATGAAGAGAAAGTCATATTGCTTTTAAAAAATAGGGTAGACATTAATGTGATAGGAGGGAATGGAGAAATAGGGGAAATGGCTTTGCATTACACCACTGTGAATGGGTAAAAGGACATCTTAAAGCTTTTGAGGAGAATGGTATAGTGGCAAATCAGAATGGCGTAAGAACATTGATCTCAGCCATTCTTGAAAAGAAAAACGAGATGGTGGAAATCCTTTTAGAGAAAGGTGCAAAAGTTAATGAAAAGAAGGAGGATAGGGATATGGCATTGAATAAAGCTATTGAAATGGGAAACAATGACATAGTTATATTGCTCTTGGATTATGGGGTAGACATCAAGATGACCAATGCACTCGAAATGGTATTGCATTTGGTAGTCCATCAAGGAAATCAAGAGGTGGTGGTGTAGTTATTACAGAAGGGTGTGGAGGTAAGAGTGGCAACAAACACCATTAGTTTTGGTGGCAAAAAAAGGGTACAAGGAAATTACGAGACTTTTGGTATATTACATGTAGAAATGGCTGGATATTGTTCCAAGAATTGAGGTCTATCAAGAGTTAAATGTTAGGATGTGAGGAAGCAGCTATTGAATGCAAAATGGTTTGGCTAGAGTAATAAGTGGTGAATGAATTTTCTTTACTTATATTTCTAAACTTATTCTTACCAAATTTTTCTTCATCTTATGCTCTAGCCTTCTAGCTCAATATAAGCTGTTGATTTTTCACCCATCTTTTTACTTTTACCTTGCCTTTGGATTTTGTTCAGGGTAATTTTTTGGCATTGTCTGTCTGATAAACACTTGCATTTTTATCATCTGTTCCATAATTAGTGTTTTTTTTTTGCTTACTTTGTATAGGAACTTTCTTTTAATAGAAGGAATACTGCATATTTTCCTTACATTGTCATTTCATTTCCTAAAAATACTATTCTTCTCACTCCTGTTCCAACTATTACTTAAGCATATGGCCACTGGAGGACCTTTGGTATATTTTCAACTCCTCTGCTTCATCCTGATCATATTTACCCATTGTTGGCCTATGGTGGTAGCTGTGATATTCTTTTCTTTTGTTGTCTACATCGCTCGAACCACATTATTCTTCCAATTTTCCCTCCCATATTCCCATTCCTTTTTTTTTTTTTTTTTTTTTTTTTTTTCGAGAATGAGAACCTAGAACTTTGATTATGTGGCCCATATCTGGGAAATAGTTGACTATAAATAGGTGACGACATGCAGGCCTGTTTATAGGCTTGCAAGAGTACGGTCTGAGTGCCTAGCCCAAAGCAAGAGTTGAAAGAGTTTTGTTTATGTAGGGGATCAGTGAGATATGATCTAATAATCACACTACATTTTCCTTTTTTTTTCTTATTCCTTGTCTTGCTTTATTGGTCATTAATTACTAACTGTTATTTTCCCATTCTTGGTTCTTTTCAGTAGTGTTTTTACAGTAAATTTGCTGTTAGCTTCCTGTTAACCAAGAACTGAGTGATAGTTTGTGAAATCTTGAGCACTAAATTATAAAAATCGCTTGGCTAGCAAATAAAGAATATATGTTCATAGCTATGGCATTTTTGGAGAGTTCTTATACCTTCCTATTTATTTTTTTTCATTACCTGTGACTTTTAACAAGGTTTCAACACTTTCCTCTTCATAAATATATTATAACACCTCCCCTCTACCCAATGATTCACCCAGCATTACCTTGCATGAAAAATGTAACATAACCAAGGTTGCTATAATATCTCGATACTCTATAAATGTAGTAGTTCACTCTATAGAAGCCAGATCCTACAGATATATATATATATATTTTGACCATATAAATTTAAAATTTAATTTTGAAAAGAATAGTATTTTCCTACAAAGCAGGCTCTTGATTATATATGTGATCATTAGAGAATGTAAGTGGAACATTGAGCAATATCAAACCAAAAAATTAAATAAGTTTTGGTCCCTTTTTTTAATATTCCACCTGCATCTAACAATTGATGATTATAAGGAACTTTTAGGAACTTACAACTATTGTACAACATTTAATCACTTTTCAGATACTAGTAACCTTTTTGGTAAACTTCGGATCATTGATCGTATCTTGATTTTGGTACACTATTATATCCCTGAAATTATTCTGCATCGTATTAGTGGTGTTACTATTAGGGTGTGAAATTAGGAGAAGGTTATTTTCACACAGATTTCAGTGCTATTCTGGTTTCTCTCCTATTTTGCTAATAGTTTTCTATTAGTTTGATCTATATGAGCAAGGGCTTTACCCCTGGCTCCTTCCATTCCCTCCTTTTCCTTACCTTCTGGTTGGAGTATACATACAGGCTGCTCCTTTTTTTTTTCTCATTTTCTCACTCTGTTAGTCTTGTCTAGCCCTTATTTTCTCAATAATGTTTCTTTTATTTCTATTTCACATCCTACCCTCTCTCGGTGACCTCTATAATTCCCATAGAAGGATAATGTCCTACTATACATCTAATCCAAATGTTGCATACTTTTTGTCAAATAACCTCACAGTCAAACCATAAATAAATTTCACTTTTTCACAATTCAAATGAGTAATAAGCAGTCCTGTGTACATTGTTGAGGAGGGACTGTCGATGGGAAATACAATAGTGGTTATTGTTGACGATAACTGTAACTACAATAGAGGAGGCAGTTTTACAGACAAGCTTGTCTTTCAACACTAACTAGTGTGAGGTTTGGGCAAGCTGACTATCTCAATTTTATTTCTAATCTTAGTCATATACTTGACCTTGGAGGTGTTGGGGATGGGGGTTGGCACATTATATAGGATGTACTCCTTATAGAGGAAGTTTTATCATAGAGTAGTGGTGTTAGGGAAGTGCCTTTAGATAGCTTCCTCGATAGTTGCCTTGTAGGTTATCATTTCCTATGCAGTTGTATTCTCCATAATAGAGAGGAAGATATTGTAGTGGCCTGCTTAGCAAATAGAGAGGATACAGAAGACGGAGGGTGCTTTTTTGTCAACAAGCACCTCATTGACATTATCACAGATGATGACAGGGTTGAAGGAAGGAATCTCTCCCTCTAGGTTGATGATTATCTCTCTCTCCTTCTTGGAATAGTATTTGGGAGGGGGAGGAGTATTGGTAGGGGGGAGGGGTATGGCCATGGCCTTAGCTTTATTTTTTCAAACAACATAGGCCTAGGTATTGTTGTTGGCTATAGTAGGGACTGTGACTGGAGGCAGGGTGAGCAGTGTAGAAGTGAGCTAGTTGACTGCTTTACCAGTTTTTATGGTTTCTGACAGTATTTTCTTTATAGAATTGGAGAGCGCTTAGTCAGCAGAGGTGTGGGATGCCTCTAAGATAAAGATGATAATGATGATTACTCATTTTTCATTTTCTAAACTCATATTTACAAAAGAATCCACATACAGTCAAAGACTATGGCATGCCTAAAAGAAGTTCTCCTCTTTGCTATAAAAACTACCCTTTCAAAATCAAGTCAGGAAAAATAGAAGGCTAAAGCATGAGATTAGAAATAGTATAAAAAGCCATTTCCACCATGACGAATCGACCATAACTAGACAATGGAGATAAGGAAAAAGAGAAAAGTAGAAAGTAGATAGTAGAGATTATCCCTCAATGGCATCTCCATCAGTGAAAGAATTGTCCAACAATCCTCCTGTATGCACCCAAGGTCTGCATAAGCTGCACCGACTTGGTATTGAGGGGAAAGAGATAGGGGTACCAGATTATGATCTGCAGCGAGGAACAGTTACTTGCCCCTGGATTCTATATTAGTTTAGATTCTAGGGGAGCTAAATCTTCGTTGCAGCTAGGTAGTCAAGGAGGTTTTTGAGCAGTAATGGAATCTTGAAGGTTTGTGTCAGGGATAGATTATTTGGCAAGAATTTTTCCCTTTCTAGATCTGGACATGGCAGTGTCATATTGTGTATTCCATAGTTTCTAGTTCCTTATATAATCTTCAGCAGTTTAACCTTCTACTTCTCTAGCTTATGTATGCTAATAGGTGTGAGCTTCTAGATCTCATCTTGAAGAGAAGTGCTGATTGTCATCTCGGTAGGGTGAAGGTGGCATCTCCTATTAGCATGGGGTATATTGCAGGGTCGACAGATATGTTAGTTTATTGTCACCATTCTTTTAGGAGCTTGGTTTGTATATTATTTAAGGTTATAAACTTGGAGTGTATAGAGGGCATACTCTCTCCTAGGAGGAAATTGAAGTGGTTGAAGACTGTGTCCCGGTTCATGTACTGTCTAATGTCTCTTGCTATTTCGTCAATGAAGGGGGGGGACTCTTTGCACTTATTGCCTTAGCTTTAGAGTTCTAGGTAAGTACTTATCTTCTGATCATTCAGCTATTTATGACTTTGCAACTAATTTTGGTCCTTTAGGTGTTTGGATCTCTTCTAGGTCAGGAAGTTGTTTAGCAGTGCTTTAGTTACCGGGTGTCTAGCTGGCATGCACACAATTTGTAGGCTGTATCTTGTTCATATGTATTAGTATATAAGCTCTAGGAGGGGGGGGATTCTAGCAATGTTTTTGAGGACTTTTACATTTGTTGTGGTAAAGCATCCTATGATCCATATTGTGTACTAATTGAAGATAGTCTCCACCATTCTGAAGGCTCTACCATTTGGTGTTATGACTGCTACTCTAAAGGTGACCTTTGGGATCAGGATGAACATGACCAGTTTCCATGCATTGTAGGGGGTTATACCTCTTCCTTGCACTATTATAGATTGTGTTACTTTCTATAGGGTGTTGGCTCCTTAGAGTCATTATTAGTAATACGCAAGCAGTGACTGCTTTTGATTGGAGAAGTATGCAAGGTATCTAACCACTTCTTTGGGGGCGATCAAAGCATTTCTGAAGATAAGGAGGATCTTTTCTTATGGTTGTTGGAGGTTGTTGTACCCAAGCTAGTAGATTATTTTGGTTTTTCATGCCAGAAGGTTATGTCCAGTGTTTTACCTTTTTGTTCCATTTTTGCAAAGCGTTGTTCTAGTAAGTCATTGTTTTTGAGGGTACTTTTAGAGTATACTGTTATCGAGACATTATCTGCAAAGCTCTTTAGGGTTTATGGTTCTTCTATATCATTTAGCAGGATGATGTATATGATAAACAGGAGTGGTGACAGTGGGGATCCATAAGGAGTTCTAACCTGTATTCGGTAGAACTTGTATAGGGCACCTTACTACTGCAGCTTTATCATTCACTGTGATAGGAAGGACATTATCCAGTGAACAATGTATTCAGGGGTATCCCCTTCTCTCTTTGAGATTTTGCCATGTCATGTTATTGAATGCTTGTTTAAAGTCGAAGAATCTAGTTAACACTTTGTAGCCTGCTTTTTAGAGTACATCAATTTTGTTGTATAATCTTACGATCACATCATCTATTCCTCTATTCCGTACTATTCTCTATTAGTACTTGCAGATCATGTTGTTTTAGAGGGCATGGTTCATGAGCTACTTACTAATAACTTTTTCCCGGATCTTGGATAGCATTGGCAAGGATGATGATTGTGTAGGCCTTGATGATGTCATAGTTTCCCTTATTCAGTTTGGGGATTATGACTCCTAGGCTTTCTTTGAGGTTGGTTAGCAAGATTCTATTTTGCAACATAACTGTAATTAGGATGGTAAGGATGTATGGGCATTAGTTGTTGACTTGTAATGGATGGTATGTGGTCCTGGTGAACTAGAATTTTTTGTTTTCCTTTAGACTGCGTTGATTTCTTCGCTTGTAACTGGGGGTATGTTACTTAACAGTTTTGGGTTTGGGGGGTCTATTTAGGGTCTGTTAGGGAACAGACCATAGACTATTTTCCTTGCATATTTTTCTACCAACCATATTACTATATTGGGTAGTTGCTTTACCTTGGCCTTGGTTTTTAACCAGTTAAGCTTCTAGATATCTTGGGTGTCTGCTTCTTCTACCCACTTATTCCAGGGGGTATTTTTGGACTCTTTGATTGCTTTGAAGTATTCATTTCTGCCTTGATCCTTTACGTTCTTTGTGCACTATGTGTTTTTGTACTTTTGCACTCCAGAGTAGTATATCTTCCTCTTGTCCGAGAGCTCCTTGTTCAACCAAGATTTGCTGTAGGTGGTTACCTTTTTCAAGGGTACACTTTTACAGAGTATAGCTAATAGTTGGAATAGCCTGCTATGCAGCCAAAGTTCCTGCTTGTACTTTTTTGGGTAGAAGTTTATACCATCGTTTCAAGTTCACTATGTACTACAGATAGTTCATCTGGTCCTAGGATGTTGAATAATTTCTAGTCAAGGGAAGTTTATTAGTGTACCTTATTCAGGATTACCATACTGAAGGATACTGGAAGGTGGTCACTACCTACTTCTGGCCCTTTTATTGTTGTCCTAGATTCTTACATTGCTTTAGTGTTAGCCTACCAAATGTCAATTACTGAGTCCTGTCTTCCTGGTGGGTCTCTTCTTGTGATTTCTCCTAGATTTCTCCTAGTTTATTAAGGACCGTGTACTAATTTCTAGTAACTAGTTCTACTAGATTTTTTGCCTTTTTGAAGAAGGGGTCACATATGAGGTGGTGGAGGTTGACATCTCCCCCAATTATGCATACTTTGTGTTGCTACTTAAAGATTTCTGACCAATACAGCTGCAGTCCTTGTCCTGCTTACTCCCATAGTCTGTAATATAGCGATATTAACTGAAAGGTATGCCCTGTAGTATTTTGTTTAAACTATAGCGCTATAAGACAATTAGATTTGAAGGTGAGGGGAATAGGAAAAAAAAAATACTCTTGCAAAAACAACTTTTCTACATGAACCACTACTCCATACTTTCCTTCTTCTTTTTCCCTTCGCAAGAATATGTCGTATCCCTTATATTGCATTGGTGTTAAGTTATATAGGTAAGGTTCTTATATACTTATGATCATGGATAGTTTAGCAGAATTCTGCTGCATAAAATTGATAAAAAGTCAGTTGCTCTTTGCCATATTTAGGGTCATCATGGTTGGTGTTTTTTTCTCTAAGACAAAGATAATGATGATTACTCATTTCTATTTTGGTAACTACTCTACTTCTTATATAGCTACCCAGGTTGTCCACATTCATTCAAAGACTATGGTGTAGCACCTGTTCTCCCATAACAGAAATGAACAAAGGACAAATGAAAAGAAGCTCAAAAATAAGTACACAAATCTATGTAAACACAGTGAAAAAAGGTCCATACATGGTCCTGCGAATAGCCCTCCTGTCCAACTTTCCTAGCAATGTAAACCTTATAAACATCTACCTACTGGACTCTTACAAAGAAAAAACTATGGGAAAACAAATACAGTGAGAAGGGTAAAAGAAATAAACTTTCCTCTATACTGATACCTTTGCTAAAGGAAAAAATCCTAACAAAATGTAAGAAACAAAACTCCACCTATGGTGACGGTAATAGCTTCCTCCTTCTAGGTGGTGGCCAGTGCTCTCAGTTGGATAAATCCAGGGTAGGAGGGGTTTGATACATTGTGCTTTCCTTTGTAGTTGGCACATTTTATGACTGTGTAGACACAGAGTCTTCTAACTTTCTTGCATTTGTCATGTCCACAGGTGTGCTTCAGGGTGTAGCCTTTAGAGCTTTTACCTATCAGAGTCACCAGCTCAAACACTATAAAGTGGCAGTTAGTTATTGAGGGGTGACTATCTGTCCTACATGGTAAGGAAATCTCCTACATGAATAATACATGAGTTGTATAGCAGAGCCTTTATATGTAGATAACATTTGCTGACTATGCTTTCCCACCAGCAAGACCATCATACTAGTCACAAAATAATAAACTGTGCTATAATATACTCGAGGTTTACACCTTAAGTAAAGTGGGGCAGAGAAAGTTGGCAATAGATTGGCAATAATAACTTGAACTCAGCACTTCACCGATATGCGCTAACTGTCCTCTTGAGGCATTATGAGATCACATATAGATAAGTGTGCAATAGATTGGCAATAACTACCACATGATGCTATAGCTCAGTAGCTCTTAACCACATTCCCATTACCTAGCAGATTGCTCCGCTTCAGATAACTGCATATTACTTTGTTTTTTGATTGATCTGAGGGAAAACTAACCACAGCATCCTGGAGCATCTGAGTGTTTTGTCATCATGTGCTCTACTTGAGTGAGTTCTATAAAGAGATCTACCTCTCGTGTTGAAGGTACAAATGTGGAGATTTCACTGAAAGAGCTTGATATACTAAACAGTAAACTGCCATAATAGGCCTGTCTATAGACTAGTCGGCAAGATTAAACCCAAAGGTGGTACTACTTGTAAGGTAGGTAGCATCACAGTTATGTTATTTTGCTAACTGGAGGACACTATTATGCTCGAAACACTCACATATACTACCATTGAATATGCAGCCTAACGTTATGGTAACCAGATGCCTGAAGTGAAAACATTGTCTTATGGTGATACTAAAGATCTGCCTATGAAGGGGCCCTATATTGATAGTGAAGCTCTATCTGCCTATTTTCTTTTGTTTACAACTGTGTCAAAATTGTTTGGTATATGACCATGATCTGCTATATGGAAAGTATATAGTGAATATTAAAATTGTGATAGGGCTGGTATTACTGCATGATGATGATGATGATTATTCATTGCTATTTTGACTATGTGAGGCTATAGATTTCATGGATTCTCCAACCATAGTGTTGAACATATCAGGGCTATCCACATGCAGTCCATGACTATAGCGTATCACCCTATCGCAAACAAAAAGAAAAGAAAACCACCCATTCAAAGTCCTCCAAAACATTCCTAAAAGCCTAAGTAAATGACTATGTACATGATAAAAGGAAGTAAAGTCTGTCTCCTCTACTCAAAACTACCTGCACTAGTTCTAGGTAATAAGGAGATTATCGGTGTTATGTTAGTACCAGCAAACGCGATCGCAGAAGGTAAGTAAGTGAGCGATGTAACGATCAGATATGTTTGTATTGATTTCATGGTTAGGCATCCTGTGAGAGGGGGAATCGCATCGACGATATGGTTTGGTGTATAGTATACTGAGTTCCCAACTTCGAGGTTTACTTGTATTAATACCGTGAGGGGCGATGAGATTTTGGTTACGGCAAGCGAGGCCACTGAGGTACGTTTCCGCAATCACTCTGGAGGGCCTGGGTACCCCTCATAGGAGATCTGAGAGCGTCGCTGGTGGAGGTTTTGCATAATCATCAGCTCGCTTAGTGAACCTGGAGCAACAGTATGATCCTGTGTTGTAACCTCCATGTGGAGACTGATCATGTGTGTCCGCTCGCCTACTTGCTTAACATCGTCGGGTGTAGGACAAAGATTATGCGTGTTGACGATGTATATCTATTATCACCGCATAAGCAAAATCTCGCTAGGCCGTAGTGTGCATGGTTGGAAAGGTATGGGAGTTCTAAAGCATCTGAAAGGGGATCATCATGTGCTGCAAAACAGAACAGACTAGCCTGAGTATGGGCCAGTGACGAGGACCTTTACCCCAAGGTGGGGGGAGGGTTTGAGATTCTGGAGGAGCCTGGTCTTACTGCATGATGATGATGATGATGATTATTCATTTCAATTCGGTAACTACTCTACTTCTTCTATAGCTACCCAGGCCTTCCGCATGCAGTCTACGACCATGGCGTATCGCCTGTTTCTCCCCTAACCGAAATGAACAAAGGAAACCACGCAATCAAAACTAAATACACGATGTCGTGCAAGTACAGTAGAAAAAGCGCCACAAATAGTGCTGCGAAATAGCCTTCCCGTCCGATATCCCTAGCCAGGTGAACCTTACAACAACTATCTACTGGACTCTTACGAAGAAAAGAAAAGAAAAGACGAAAAAAGTGGAAAGGAGAAAGAAAAGGAAATCCTCCCCAAACTGCTTGAACCTTTTAAGCTAAAGGAAAAAATCTTGAAGAAAAGTCAAAGAAATCAAATGCCACCCATAGTGACGGTAATAGCCTCCTCTTTCCAGGCGGCAGCCAGTGCCTTCGCTTGGATGAACGCCGGGCACGAGGGATTCGAAGCGGTATGCTTGCCTTTGCAGTTGGTACACTTTAGGACTGTGTCTTTGCAAAGTCTTCTGACTTTCTTGCATTCGTCATTTCCGCAAGTATGTTTCGAGGTGTGGTGTACTTCGGCGCACATGTTCCATCGTGGGGGATTTCGACAGCGAGCTTGGTGGTGACCAAACTCTTAACAGTTAGTGCAACGTATCGCCGAGTTGAAAGGAATGTACTTCTCGACACATCGTTTGCGGGTTAGGATTGTAAGTCCCTGGAGAATGCGATTTTCGTTGTCATCGTCAATGACTGTGATGACCAGAGAGGATGCATGTTTTCCAGTTCGGTCGCTTTCGTGGAGTAGCCACTGAGGGGTTTGCGCGAGGGTGATGCCCTTATTGAAGTGCTCAATTTCTCTTCGGAACATGTCGGATTCTGTAAGTGCATCAGTGTGAGAGTGGGGGACGTTGTGAACTAAGTACTTCTTCCACCTGTGGTTCTTGCGAACGGAGGCTGTCGGGAACTGTTCCTTGATGGTAGCTTCGATCTTGTTGCGGTATGTGAGTACTGCCGAAGCAGTAACATCTTCGATAGTGGTGAGCACGATAGAGCGTTGATTGTTCTTTCGAACAGCGGCCATGTGGAGAGCTCCTGGGGCCTTAGCTGCGACGAGGGTGTCGTTGACTGCGTCCCTGAGCTGTACTGGGTCGAAAGTGCCAACCTTGGAAACGGTCGTGATGATAATCTCACGGTCGCGCTTAGTGGGGTAGTGTCGGTCGCTTGCACTTGTGGGTATGGGGGGTACTAGGGCTGCCTACTTCTTGTTTCGTTTTGAGATCACCTGCGCACAAGTTCCCTCGGGTGGTGGTTGCGTAGGTTTTGATGTGCTGGCGGCGGGCACAGTGGGGGCGACGTTCTGTTTAACGACCTTGTTGACCTTTTTGGAGGTCTCCTTGGTCGCTTTTTCGATTTTCTTGAGGGACTCCTCAAGAGCATTGTTGGTGGTTTCAGATTGCAGGGTTTGCCTGATCGTGCTTAAGTTTTCTTCGAGGGTGGCGATGCGATCGCGTTGGGAGTTGTAACCTTCAGTTAGGTTGGTCATAGTATTGCTTTGGGTGTTCGTTATATCCACCAAGGAGCCCAGAGCTTGGGTGATCTTTGGTACGGTATTCACTAGGAAATCTAAAGAAAGGGCCTTGTACAATATGTCGATGTTTTTGCTGGTCGATACCTGTGCATATCCAGGTTGTGCTGGCAGATGTTCCAGTAGGGGGGAAGAACAGGCCTCACAAAGGACCTTGACGAGTCTGGCTGCTTCTAGTTGCGCTTGCTGGTTTGACGAGGAGGAGGGGGCAGTAGAGAAGGGGGTGGAGGAGCAGGAGGACATCTTGATAGTTGATCTTTTTGGTGTACTGTGTACCAAACCTTATCCAGGTGCCCAAAAAGATGAAATATCGCAACGGTATTGGAAAGCAATAGACATGAAAATGTATTGATTTCAAGAACAAGATACGTGAACTCAAAGAAGCATGTGGTCTTACTGCATGATAATGATGATGATGTTTCATTTCTATTCGGTAACTACTCTACTTCTTCTATAGCTACCCGGGCCATCCGCATGCAGTCTACGACTATGGCGTATCGCCTGTTCTCCCCCAACAGAAAGAAACAAAAGAAAAGACAAAGGAAAAAGTATCACAATCTAACCATACGATCGGGCGCTCCCCGTCGCAGGACAAAGCAGAAAAACATGTAAGCGAGAAAAGACAAACAAGAGACAGCGACGACCCTCCTACTCCTCTCCGGTGAGGCGAACCTTACAACAACCGGTAGACTACGAGGTAAAAGTATATACAAATCATATGAGAAAGAAAAGAAATACGAAAAGAAAAGACCAGGAAAAACCCAACACGAAGAAACGGTTACCGAGCTAACTAAGATAACTGTCCTTAAAAACAAAGAGAAGGCCGGGGAGGGAACTCAAGCTTCCATCGACTCAGCAGCGGCAGCGTGAAGGTCGTCTACCCTTTGGTTCCTCTGAGCCAAGGGTCTTACTGCATGAGCACCTCCTAATGTCCTTAAAAGAGTTGTGTATATTATTCCGTACTGATTTACACCCAAAACCTGATATATACTAATACTTATTTATATTGTTGATGTGGTTATCATTTACAGGAATTGGTGTATGATAGTATAAGATTGTTGAGTAAAGTATATTTATTCCCTGCATTCTAGAGGATAGGATCAGAGGGTTAGAGTTGTGTATACTATGAGTATTATAGTAGTATTAGCATAATGCTTATCAATAATATAAAGGAAAAGCTATAAACTTATAATATAGTATGTAGTATGAATGTGCAAATAACAATGGTATAAGTAATAGTACTTTTAAGTTAAAATACAATGTTTAGAAGTCAAACTTATGGAAAAATTATAACTTAAAATAATAATATAAAATAATATAATTGAATATTTAGAAAGGAATAATATAATTGAATATTTAGAAATAGGAATAATATAATTGAATATCAAGAAATAAGAATAATATAATTTAATATTTAGAAATAAGAATATTAAAATTAAATAATTAAAAGTAATAAAGGATAAATATAAGTAAAATAGTAAACTTTTAAAAATTAATATATTTATATTTGAAAATATTAATACAATAAGGTTAAGGATAAAATTGGTAAAGATTTTAGTGATAGTAATAGTTTTCTTATGATGATAGTATTTATTATTAATATAACCATTGTTATTATTATTGCTATTATAGTTATATTTGTTGTTATGATTGTAGTTGCAGTTCCCATCACAGTGATAGTCATAGTCCATTATGTGAGATGTAGAGTGGCAGTTGGATTTTGTTAGGGTTAGGGTTAGGGTTAGGGTTAGGGTTAGGGTTAGGGTTAGGGTTAGGGTTAGGGTTAGGGTTAGGG
>JABYPW010000711.1:0-21607 GCA_016880775.1 Phymatotrichopsis omnivora
TATCTGATGTACAGATCTCCTGTGAGGGGAGCGGTGTGCATCGAGAGTACATCTCCCATTCCAGGTTCTTCACGCATTGCTTGAGAAATGCCTGACTCCTCGTATGAGGTGAACATTGCTTTGATGGCGGCGGCTTCATCCTTTGCTGCTTGTGGGGCTGTGGAGGGGAGGGGGGGGGGCTGTGTAGACTGCAAACGCCGCGGGGGCATTTTGACGACGTTTGACGATGCGATATAGATACTAATAGCTGAGAACTAAAATGTAGGGGGTAGTTTGAAGGATCGAAGAAGCCTGGAACAGAAGTGACCTTTCTTATATTCCCTATTTGTTTATTTTACATCCCATTTCCTCCAGCGGGGCGTTTACACTTAATTAAAAGCAAGAACATAACCGAAGAAAACAGGATGATCCTCCGCTGACTCGCGCCCGTAAAAAAGGTGAAAAAAGAGAGAAGACAAAAGGAAAAAGGAAAAAAGGAGGAGAAAAGAAAGAAAGAAAGAAAGAAACTGTAAGCTGAAAGTCCACCGTCCTCCTCTAACCGTTCCTACTCTTCTTCTCAGTCTACGGGTTTTCCTCCTCTTACAGCTATCACTACCATTGGGGGTTCGGGTGGGGGATGGGGGGGTCTTCCGAGTCCTTTCTTAACCAGCTTGGTCCAAAGGTCCGTGTTCTCGTAGAGGATTTCTTGGGTGCTATGGCCTTTGATTAGGTTTCTCCAGGGGGCGGGGGTCGTGCACTCGTGTAGGTAATGTTGGATGCTCTGTGGTTCTCCGCAGGTGCAGATGTTTTGTTGTCTGTTGTAGTGCCACATGTTCAGGACGTAGGCTCTCCCGGTTCTAAACTGGAAGGCTCGCACTGCTGAGTATTTGTCGATGGCGGTATACGGGTCGGGTTTCTTCGGCACTGGCTTGCCGGCATATTCTTCGAAGAGCTTCCATAGCCGAGCTTTGGTCTTGGATTGGATTACCGATCTTGTTACGACTTTCTTTTTGGTGGAGGTTCCTTTTTTGGGGTTGGCTTCTAGTTTTTTGGACTTAGCCTTTGCCGCTTGGTCTGCCTGTTCGTTGCCGTGTATCCCTTTGTGCGCTGGGACCCATTCGAGCCTGGTTTCGATTCCGTTACGTTTGAGGGTTTTGTTGAGCTCGAAGATTTCTTTTGCGACGTATTGTGTGGGGCTGGGGTATGGGTTGGCTGCCGCTGTTATTGCCGCTTGGTTGTTAGTGTAGACGACGACAGAGGTGAAGTTGTGCTTTTCCTTTAGCTTGTCGGCGAGTTTGATTGCTTCAGCGATGGCGTCCAGTTCTCCATCGAAGACGTGGACTTTTGAGCCTAGGGTTTTCGTTCTGCCGCCGACTTGTTTGTTTTTGAGGAAAGCGAGGGTGGCGTTTCCTACTTGGCTGTTTTTCCCCACCTGGGAGGCATCCGTGTAGATTGTTAGCTGGTTGTCGGGGTGGGCTTTCGGGTGCTTTTTGATGGCTTCTTCTTTTGTTTCGAACTTGCCGACTTTCGGTTTGCCTTCGCTTGCTATTGGCCATGGGTACTGTGGGGGCGGGAGCTTGTAGCTGGACATTGTGCTCGTACCCAGATCTTCTCTAATGGTGTTAATCATGGCGTCCAGCTGGAGCATTCTTTTCCTCGAGTGTTGCCCTTCTGCTTCGGCCTTCCACGTCGGGGCTCTTAGGGATTTGGGGCGGTTTTGGTTTCTTCCAGCCATGGGGGGGAGTCTGTAGAAGTTGGGGTGCTCTGGGCCTAGGGTGATAAGCCTTGCGCCATAGTTGCACTGGTACCTTTTGATTTGCAGGTCGGCGGGCCATGTTCTGCTTTCGGTTAGGGCCCTCTGGTTGTTGGTGGGACGCAGCATTCCGCATGCCCATTTCGCGCTTGCGGCAATGCAGGTGTCAAGGGTTGTGAGTGACTTTTGCGTGATGTTGTAGGGGTGGAATGTGTCTGCGCCGTACAGTAGGCTTGGGAGGACCACTGCTCGAACCAGTTTGAGCGCCATCGCTGGGTTGAGTCCTTTGCCTCCTGTGGATAAGCGTGAGATTCTGTGGAGGGCCGCCTGGGCGCTTCTCGTTCTGTGCTAGCAGTGGGCTAGAATTCCCTCGGCCTCGTGGAGAATGGAACAGAAGCGACCAATAACTATTCTTTATATACCCTTCCATATAAAGAAATAAGTCATCAATGATGTAAGAGATTATGTAAGAAATAGAACCTGAAAGAAACCCTAACAACCTCTATGACTCATTCTATTATCATCTGACCTAATCATAACATTGCTAGCAGTTATAACAGAATTGATCAGCATCTTGGTATGAGTAACACATTGCTGATCTTCAGGTTGATTGTCATCATGTGATACTGGCTCGATCAGATTGATTTATACCAACTGTAAGTGATTAAGTCATAGGAGTTACTCAAGTTAGTTCGATTATGTGAGGTACGCTTATCAGTAGATGACAGATTAGTCAGATCCTGACTTATCTTAATAGAGGCGCCATATTTCCTAGCCTTTAGGCAGAGCCCATCCATGCATGGTCCTTACACATAGATGAACAGGATATACTCACTAAAGGATGCTCAACTGACATAACCTATTATTGTGCGTAGGCCTTAGTACTGTGGCTGTAACATAACTGATCATAAGAATTGAGAGTACTTTACAACTACTAGAGTCTTATCTAGGTACCAAACTAGATAGATGGAGAAGCTGGGGAGTATTGACTACAAGATTATGTACTACCCTAGAACAAAAAACACTAAGGCAGATCCCATATCTAGGTATGGAGACTATACCCCTACAGAGGCAGCACCTGAGCTACAGCTCCTCTTCCTTATACCTAGACAATATTTTATAGCCTCAGGAAAGGGTAACTTCAAATTTACTCTTTACTTTATTAAGGAATTCAGGAAAAAAAATAGCTAGTAATACAGAAACCTATAAACTATTAAGGACCTTACTAGATAACTATAAGGCCTGTGATAGTCCCCTCCTCTTCAACAATGTACAGTTTATCCCCTCTACTCTCTGTACTATAGCCATAACTCTAGGCATGATCATCATATAGTAGGCTATATTAGATGAGATAAAATGTTCAAAATAGTAGCTTGGGACTTCTACTAGCCTACAATAAGAAAAGATATCATATAATATATCATATCTTGTAACCAGTGTTAATTGAATAAGGCTAGGAGATATAAGACCTAAGGGCATCTCTTACCCTTAGAAGTCCCCTACAAGCTATGGGAATTGATCTCTTTATACTTTATTATGGACCTTCCCTCCTCAGATAGCTACTCTGAAATTTGGGTAATAGTTGATTAGTTTACAAAGATAGTACATTTCATTCCTCTTCTCATGAATATCAACTCCAAGTAATTGGCAAGTGTTTTCATCACCTAGATCTGAAAACATCATAGGCTACTATCCTCTATAGTGTCAGACTGGGACCCAAAGTTTCAAGCTTAGTGGAAAATTGCTATAGAGTATATAAAAATCAAACTCTCTATATATATAGCCAAATACCCTTATATGGATAGACAGACAGGATGCCTAAACCAGATCTTACCTTGTGACTTTATCTCTTACAATCTCTCTCTCTATTTAGATATAGGAAAGATCTTATTCAGTTAAGAAGAATAAGGTAAGATATCTGAGTTTACTCAGTAACAGTTGTTAGCTTTATACCTATGAGGTCTTTACTAAGCTATTCTACCGAAGCAGATATGTACTATTAACAAAGATAGAACAAGTTAAAGACTAGTTTATGATTAGTTAATATTCTTTTTTTCCTTCTCCTTCTTTTTCTAAAAAGCTATTATATGTAGTTTTATAACTAACTTACTGTATTTTTCTGCCTTCATCTACCCTTTGCTCAGGATGCCTAGTCCTATTAAGGTAAGTTTTTAGCTAGGGTATGTAATAGTACTTTTAGCTAGATAGTTTTAAGGGTCTACATAGTTTAGGTGCATTCTTAATATGTAGATCTAGGCTTTTAAGTTTGCAGTACTTATAGTCTTATTATACTATATATATAATAATAGAATTATTTATCCCTATCATTTCTATTATTATGTAGTAAGAATAACCCTCGTCATGTAGGGTTACTACTTGTATTCTCTGTGCTATAGAAGTTTTTTTTGCTTTCCTATGAGGTATTTTGATTGTAGTATAGTATTTTATACATTTACTTAACCCTTTCTATAAGCTTTTATATATAGTAGGTTAGGAGAATATATAGGGGGGTGCCAAAACTTAAATATATGTATATAAATAATAATTTACTACTACCTCCCCTTGGGAAGTAAATGCCTTCCTATATCTACATTAATACTAATACAGAGAAACAATATAATATACAATTTTGGAGTATCCTACAAGAGTATAAACATGAACTATGTATCTCCTAGTAAGAATCTTTAATGTCTACCAAATTTTGCAGTCTTTAGAAACAATTCAAAATTAGTCTAATATATTAAGAAAACAAAAATAGGAATCCTAATACAACTTTATCCTTGAAAATTTTATGTGTTGTTATTAGTAGTTTAGAGTATTCCTATTAGACCCCTATTATATAACCCTTCTCCTTCTCCCCCTAGTCTCTGTTCTTCTTATAGAGCTTTAAAATAGTTCAACAAATAGATATCTCTTATAGATGATACTACACTAGTATCAGCTTCTATACCCTCTACTTTCCTTCAGTATTCTGATAATAATTCTGTTTCTGATAGATTTTTTATAAAGTGTACCTGTCTTTGATTTTCTTGTTTAATTGTTTTTCTAATGCACTACCTTTGTTTTTGTTTTTTTCAGAGGATTTGTATTTTCTTTGATGCCATAGCTGGACACTGCTGTATAGGGACATTCTACTATAGAAGGCCCCTATTAGGCCTTGAAGAATAAAATGAATTGTATACACACATAGTTAGGTGATTATATACAGTTAAAAATGGTTCCTTTTAAGTCAAACTACTAAGGCATAAGCTAATATTCATGCTTAATGTCATTATCCTTGTATTGTTTGGATACCATGACCAAAGGAAAAGAAGAAGGTATTGTTTGGATACCAGGGAGTGAAAACTGCCATTGGTTGTATACACTTTTGTAGGAGCAATTTTATGCATTAGGATAACAAATACTTATCTACAGCCTATAGACAAGCTAAGATTTCTGTAATTTCTAGCCAAGGAGAGAAACTTGAATTTCATACTTTTTAAACTTAACAGTAATTGAATTTCTTCCATAGTGGATAGTTGCTGTTGTGTTCATAATTTTGACTATAGTTCATGTATACCCTGAAGAAACAAGAGTTGGTTAACTTAGGAATGCTATAGGTATCTGCTGCAGACCTTATTGATATTTGGCTGTCGAAATATCGTGCGGCTAATGCCTATTAACTTTTTCATTAGGAGCACTCAAGCTTGGGAAGCATTCGCCTCCGTTTCAAACGGGCCCAGCTTCTCATTGGCCAAAGACGTCGAATTCCCTCCAGCCGTCCCAGGAGCGTATTCGCGCTCCTGAACTCAAAGCCTCCCTACCAGTATTCTCCAAACTGACTTTCAAGCCTGTTTTTTCTGTCTAGGCATGCAAACGCCCCAAAGCACCAGAGAAACAAAAAAAAAAAAAAAAATTCAAAAGAGTGGGGTGGAAAAAGTAGAGTAGAAAAAAAATCTCTCACGAACATTTTTTTTATACATATACCTAAGATGTATCAAATCTCCAAAAAGCGATAGTTAGAAAATGCACTCAATGCCTACATCAAGGCAGAAGAAATTGTCGAAGGGGCTTTTTCTTTCTCAGACTGACCTACTTAGCAGTCGACGCCGTCCAACAACACCTAAGAGTTCAGACGATGACTTTGATAGTTTGGAACACGTGTTGGAAATCCGTTTTGGTGGTGGGGACGGGGTGTCTGTTCATGAAGAAGTCTTCTTCGATGGTGGGGGTTACATTTTTTTTTTTTTTTAATTCCCGCTTTTCTAGGGATATGCTTACTAGCTCATAGGCACAAAATGAATAAATGTCGTAGGTTTTGGGGGGTCTTCAAACGTTCAGGAAAATTCTATTGAGTGATTGGCTAGAAGTCTCAGTGCCAGGAAGTGGGGAAATGCGAATGAATCGAAAGCCTCCCAAGCTTGAGTACCCCTATTACACACGTCCTTTTTGAGATAATACTCAAACTATTTTGCGTATTACTATAGAGGATTTCCACGTAAGCGGGGAAATGTGGGGTTTCTTGATCATTTTATTCATGCTTCTTACTATGTCCAGTTACCTGGTCAATTACGTTGATGCAAATTACAAGGATGCTGATTTACTTGCAAATTTCAGGAATTCGAGATGCCAGGATGTTATCAAGATGATTATCAGGGAGGTTTCGCAGATTTTTCATGACTTCGTTTATAACTTCGGGTGAACAAGGGAATTTTCTTGGGGGATCCCAGAACTTACAGTTACCAACCTAAGGCCCATCAGAAACAGCAAGTGAAAAAATTTACCAATGTTTACTGGCCAATTCCTTTGCTTACGCCTAAAGTTATGGCACTATCTCATAATTTCCGAAGTTAGAATTCGGAGGTGACATTTACGTTTTACTTTCCTATTACTAGCGTTAAGATTAATACAAATTTACGGAAGTCTAATCTACTTTAGCACTAGCGCAGCGGTCGTTACTGTGGATACGAAGTTGGGAACGAGTTCACGAAAATCTGCGAAACCTTTGCATTATTAGTCACATGTTTGGACGAGGAACTTGTCATCTCCAGCGAGTATAATATACATTTGTGCCAAACTCTAGAGAAAATTTGCTTTTTTTTTTTTTTTTGTTTTTTTTGAAAGAGCGAAAATTATACTCTCAGCTGCGGGGATTCTGGGTAGGCTTATGAGAAATTATTAAACCACGGGGCAAGTTTATATTTACAGGCGACAAGTTTATGTTCACATGCGACGAGTCATTATTCACTTGCGACAAGTCATTATTTGCTTGCGAAATATATACATGTACGCTTTGAATTCGAAGCTCCTTAAGCCTTTCCTCTCTTGCAAGGAATAGAAGGGCTGTGCGAGGTAAAGGTTTTAGCATGTGAATAACTCCGCCTTCACTTTTTTTTTTAAAAAAAAAAACAAAGAAAAAAAAAAACGAGTCACACTTAGAAGATTTCCATTGATTTTCTTGTTTAATTTTTCTTGTTTATTTTTGTTTTTGTTTTTCCCCAGATGGTAACGTTTTTTGACTTTCACCACCCTACCCATCTCTCTCAAATTCCTGTGTCACCTCACATTTCGATCCGGAATTTATGCTAGAGGTCATGAGGAACTGAGATCTTCTGAGATATTCATGGTCGATCCAGCTAAATTTCATTGATCAAGTTTACAGGGGTAAAGAGTGCCATGTGTGGAAGCCGTTGCGGGTGCCTAATTTCCAAATGCAAGACTGTATGCATGATCGGAAAGAAGGCTTAAAAAGCTCAGTTGAATTATTGAATTTCTTTTTTTTTCGGTGGTTAAAATTAAAATTAAGAAAGAAAATTCTCCGCCATCCCTGAAAAATAAATAAGTAGATGAATAAACGAATAAATACAAAAAAAGAAAAAAGGGCTCTAAAAATGTGGCATTCTAGAATATAGCGAAACTAGAGGGACCTTTTGAAAATTCCCTATAAAAAAATTTGGCATTTTATGACGAGAATGTAGACGAAACTGAAGAAAAAGATGACCATCCCCAAAAAATGGTAAAAATAAAAATGAGAGTAGAAACGAAAACGGATGATACGGCACCCATAATTCTTTCTTTTTCGAAAAAGAATGCCACCCCTCCGTTGCGTGTTCTGTGAAGCATGCCTTCCTGTGACCTCCTTTTTGCTGGAGAAAAGCCCTCCCTCCAAACTTCGCGCGAGGGTTAGGGTTAGGGGTACCAAAATTCCACCAACGCTCTGCGAGATACAAGAAGCATACCTCTCTATACAAACAGCAACAAAACACGTATGTAAGATATGATCTCGTGAAAAAACAACCTCCAATTTCTTGCGGTGCTAAACTGACTAAATTTCCAAATCGCTGGCTGTCACTCGTACGTTTGTACCCTGAACTTGAATAAATTCCTCCTTACCTTCCACTATTCAAAGAAGAAAGAATTAAGTGTCGGGTTACAAGGTGCTTTCTTACACAATGGTAAATTATATATCATTTACAGTGTCAATTCCTTGAACGGATTAGGTGAAAAAAAAAAAAAAAGATTAATTAATTAGTTTTAGACATTTTTAATTTATTTTCACCCCTGAGGGTTATCGCTCACACTTGAGATACATGACTGGAAATAATTGTTGGAAATAAGCAGTTAACCACCCCCTATTTACATTTTTTCTCTGAACCGTTCTGTAATCGCTTCGCATCAAAAACAATTACTCCTAACTGGCTAATCACCGAGCTATTGCAAAGAAACTTCAAAGTATAAAAAACTTTGAATAAGCTCACAAAGTAAAAACTAATGGTCTAACGTAAACATTGAAAGCAATGTGCGAACAAACTCTGGAGAAAGCAGAAAATGCAAACTCTAACTTCAACCCCACACAATTAATGTTGATATATTTTGATTCATTATTGATACAGTGCCACTGTGGTATCGAAAATAACCGAAAAAGTTAACACTATATCAATTTACGCCCTTTTTTCTACAGCAGCTATATGCTGTACTTGCCTTCATAAACAATGTGCTGTTAGCACCATGGGTACAGCGGCATTTATCTGTAGCGGCTTCATCTAGCGTAAGTAAGATAACTCATGCAAAGTACTACTTGAGATTATTAACATACTGGATGTTGGATCATTCAGATCCTCTTTCATACGTAGGCTCATATGCATATGTAAATATGCTTGCATATATCGACAGACTCGTCAAAGTACTCGATTACTTGGGGTGTGTCTATTAGTCTGTGACGGAAATCGCTTAATAAATTCCAGGTGCAACGTCACAGACTAACCGACACACCACACATAGCATAGGGAAATCCTGATAAGGAGCGAACGTAAACTCCTCGGAGACGTAAGCCACAACGGCTACAGGGAAAGAAGAGGTATAAAGTAGCAAGACTTCTCAGAATAAATGCTAATCCTTTATGTTCATCCGCAAACACCTCTTTGATACCATTTTCTTTTCCCTTCAGCTACCCTCACAAATTGATATTAGTTGATCAAATTCTCCTCCACTCTTCGTCTCAACTGCTGCAGATTATGATTCTGGCATCGCAAGGCAAAACCCGATACGGCGGTGCATCCGGAGCCAGTCGAAACAAGCATGCTACGTCGGCAATTCCGGCAGCCAAATATATATGTCCTTAACCACATTCGCGGTATGTATACATTTGCAGTATATGTGTGCTATAGAAAAGTAGCAGAAGTCGTCAGAGCCGATTATATTTTAGGTAAGTTTTACGAAAACTGGCTGTGGTTTATCTCCAGCGCAATCTAGCTAGCTGGGTGATGGCTAATCATGAGCCCTCACTCGTCGCATTGTGGTATGTGAAACACTGCTGAAGATTCCACGACGCGGCTGCATGTGCAACATTTTTAAAACATTTATGCTAGCCTTTCTTTTCCTCCTTTTTTTTTCTGGCGCAGTAAATTTAGGGCTAGTATCGCTGCGCATGCGGCAGGGCATCGCTAGAGCTGTGGTTGCGGATGGAGGGGGGGGTCGATCAGCGTCCACACGGTGGCGGGTTTATAAAGGTCATGTCCCCCCCCATTTTTTCCCTCCACCAGCTGTGCTCGTTCCTCCCTCCACCAGCTGTACTCATCTCTCCCTCCACCAGCTGTTCTCTTTACTCCTCACAGCGAAAAAAATCCAACTTGTCATTCTGTGCTACCTTTGCCATCCACTACAGGCAAATTTCCCATCCTGCCGCCAGAGACACTCCCGACATAAATAATCCGACGATCATCCACCATGCGTCCCGTCAAAATTTGGCCAGTCTGCTTGACCCAGGTAGTGCGCGATCACCCCCCTCCAGGACTCGCTCCTGGAGAACACTTTAGCATTGTTGAAATAGTAATTCAACATGCTACACTCGCAGTTGGAGCATGGCTACTCGCCAACCACACCTTCGTCATAATGGAGGACTCGACAGACAAACTCTGGGTCATTCCTCGCGGCAACCCATTTGGAATTTTCACCCCTCCTGGTGGGCGTGAAATTAGGATCGACGGAGCAGAAGCTATCCATTTGAATCAGCAATGGATTCATGAGGTTCTTGGGCATGTTAGGATCCAAGGGCTTAGGCCGCTCCCCAGGTTCCTGTCCTACAAGACTGCTGTCATGAATATCTATGCAGGTTCTGAGAACGACGAGAATAATGCCGAGAATTCTGGCTACCATGACACTCAGTTAGTCGTTTGGGGTCTGGAAAGTGGATATGTGGGCCTAAGAAGTAAAATTCCCCTCCTTTAACTCCTCCCCTTTTGTCCCTTTTTTTTTTTTATTGTTTTACCAATTCTTGAAGGAGTTACGAAGAAGATTCTGACCGCTCTCAATTACAGCTTGGTTCCTTGACGAGATCTCCCAACGCGGCTACGACCTTCCCGAACACGAAGTCTCCACCATTTGCAGCAAGCTCTGGGCTGCCTGCCCCTGCAAAGTTGTCTGGACACGGATAGTCCACGAATACACGGCTGCGCGAGAGGACGGAATTTTC
Source organism: Phymatotrichopsis omnivora (assembly GCA_016880775.1). NCBI lineage: Eukaryota > Fungi > Ascomycota > Pezizomycetes > Pezizales > Rhizinaceae > Phymatotrichopsis > Phymatotrichopsis omnivora. Next base: position 10,683 of record JABYPW010000711.1, read on the forward strand.
CTCGAGTCCCCGACTTTCATCCGCGACGAATTCGCTGACTGTGGTGTGTTTCTTAATGGAATTGCACTTGCGAATTCTGTGGGGTACGATCTCGACGAGTTGAACGCCCAGCACCAACAAGAAAACAGGGAAAGAGCGTGGGAAATTGCCGAGGAAATGAGGCTTTCCTCTGAGAGTTTTCGTGGCCGTGTCTGCTGGGACGGTGCTTCACCTTTCGGTAGGGTGACTGAAGCGGATAATGAGACGGTGGATGTTGTGGATACCGCAGAGCCTGTGGACGCCGCTGAACAGGAGGATCCTACGGTTGAAATGGTCAGAGAAGTTCTTGGTTTGATGAACTTCAACGACAATATTTGAGCAGCTGATGAGGCAATTGGCATTTGCGAACTTCGACGGTTAGTATTTTTTCCTTCCCAGTTATATAATTAAAGCGTGGCTGAATCCCATTGACTAATAAGGATGTGCATAGTATTCTTTGTAATAACGGAGATAATTTTAATCTCGGAAGTTCCTACTTGTGTGTTTGATGAGTGGCAACTTCTTTCTTCTTCACTCTTTGTTTTCTATCTTTTTGTTGGTACTACATGGTGCTTACATTCTACTATGGGAATAGTTTGGGAAATACGGAGATAATTTTATCTCGTATAGATTCATGTGAACGCTGGCTTAGAAGCACTCTTGGCTGGCTTAATTTAAAATTATGAGATCCATAATGTAGAAGTACTGGGGTTTCAACTAGCTAGCTTTCACGGAATAAAAAAAAATTGCTACTTTACATGAATCTATTTCCATTATTTTCTGGGTGCTTACGTCTGCCGAACCACATATGAAAATGATTCGCCACATGTGAACTCTGGGCCTATTACAAAGCATAGAATGCTGGTATTAGCATTAAACAAGCTACATAGAAAAATGAACCAGTTTCTCCGCTCACATTTTAAATAGATATCATAATTATCATTGATTTTCCAGGAAATGGCACTTTTCTTCAGAAAAATCTATTCATTGGATTCAAGAAAACCCCCATTAGTGACAAAAATCAACAATTTATCCCGCGATATGTTAGGTACAACTAAAGAACCTACTAGTTTCGCCCTGTTGTCGGTACTACTTGGTATTTGCATTCTATAGTGGGATAAAGTTGGGAAATATAGAGATAATTTTTCCCCGGTGATACAAGTGGAAGCCTGATTAAAATAACTCTTGGCAGACTTAACTCAGAATTGGAGGGCCTTCAACTACCTAGGTCTCATGGAATAGATTTGCTACTTTAAATGAGTCAATTTCCATTATATCTTGGGTCCCTGCGTATGTTGAGTCGCGTTTGAAAATTACCCGCCACATGTGAACCCTGGGCCCATTTACAAGGCACGGAATGCTGATATTAGCATTAAATTAAGTTACACAGTAAATGAACCGGTCTCTTTGCATGCATTTTAAACAGATATTGTAACTCTCACAGACTTGCCAGGGGGGGGGCGGTACATTTCTTTAGAAAATTCATCGCATGGATTTCAAGAAAACCTCTACCAGCGTCAAAAACCAACGATAATCCTCCGCGAAACGTTAGATACAATGGAAGAACTGTCTAGGCCCGTCCTGTTGTCGGTACTACTTGGCGTTTGCATTCAACAGTGGGATAGATTGTGAAATACGGAGGTAATTGTATATCCTAAAGATGCATATGGAAGCCTGATTAAAATCACTCTTGGATGGCTTAACTCAGAATTGAGGAACCGCTATGTAAATACGTGGGCTTTCAACTAGCTAGCTCTCGCGGAACAAATCTGCTACTTTACATGAGTCCTCTTCCATTATATTTTGTGTGCGTACGTTTGTTAAATCACATTTTAAAATTATTTGCCACCTCTTATAAGCTTTGGGTGTATTATAGGGCACGAAATACTGGTATTAGCATTAAAGTAAACTGAATAGTAAATGAACTGGTCTCTTTGCTCGCATTTTAAATAGATATCGTAGCTCCCACAGACTTGCCCGGGAGCGGCACTTTTCATTAGGAAGACAGTTAGGAAAGAACTCATTGATTGAAATTAAAGAAAATCTATACCGGCATTAAAATCTAATGATGCACCTTCGCGAAAGGTTAGACGATGGCACCAAAGAGATAGCTAGCTAAAAACGTGAGAATTCGCTGTCGTTACAAGGAGCGTATTAGTACATTAACACGAATATGAAAGACTGGAACTCCGTAGGAGCAGTGAAACGGGATTTTGAAATTTAAATGAAGGAGCAAGCTCCAAAAACACATTAAAAAAAAGTAAAATGAAACCTCGAAATGTACAAGAAGAATTAGCCTTCAGAAATCCGTGAGAAAGTCACCTTCAAAGATATCGGAACTTAAACTCAGACAATACAAGAAGAGGTACCCTTTGAAGGCGCATTCAAAAGCAGGCTGTGAACACAGAAGGTACTTGAAGGGCGAATCTTTAACGGAAAAATCTGTTAGCTTCAAATAAATTGTAGAAAAAAAAATAAAATAAGAGAAAGCGAAATAGTGGGAGTATTTCACGGTGTGAAAGGGGGATGCGGTTGTCGCTACACCTTTAGTTACCAACTTTCAAGTACAAACGAGCTCCCTATAGCGACGGGAGTTCGAGTCCATTACCATGAGTATTGTGAAACTTCAGCTTGTGTTGATAGCTTTCTGCGTACGCAGGGGATTTCCATGCATTTGATTTTTGTGTTAGCACGTCAACAGTTTTAGGTTTCGCCAGCTACCGTTTTGCATACACCTTGGAATGTTTCATCGGCGAATGCAACGACATATTATAGCCACAGGAACGAGTTTTAGTCAGTTGTCGTGAGGATTACGGAGAGTCCAGTTTGAGACACTAGTTTTCCGCGTTTGCAGGGGCCGATCCATTTTGCAGGTATTTATCTGTGCATTTGATTTGATGTTAGCGTATTCAGCGTTGAGCTCTTGCAGGATACCTTTTTAGACAAATCTTTGGGGAAGGTATTGGCGGGTGGATTGACGCTTTGTTGCCATGCACAGGCATACCGTTTGCCCGAGGTTTTATAGCTCGCCCGAGGTTTGTCTAATTAGCCGTCAGTAATTATTTGCATCTTCGCCGTAAAGGTTCTTACATCTCCCACAGAATTCATATTCAATCTCACGAAAGCCTTGCACCCTACTACCGAGCCGTAACAGCTCCCCTCGCTGGTGACCACTACCCTCCCGCACAAACGGCATGCAAGCTGAATATCCTCAGCATTCTCCAACTTTCTCCCGCGACCTCAATCTCATCAAAAACATAAGCGAGCAAATGCCGTCCAATAATTCTCTCCAATCCTCCCCTCAAGCCCTCACTCCCTGATAGCGGGCTCGCTCAACGGTACTTTCCAACTTTCGGGCCTCATACAATTGTTTTGGTGCTAGCGAAAGTACATCTCATGCACGTCCGGACTTTTCCTCCCATCACCTCAAGCAGTCAGAGTTGGCTGTTATCCGGTTCAGTCCCAACTTCCAGGGGATCGCGGGAAGGTATAATTTTATCGCAAGAGTTTTCCTTCGTTGCTGTTGGCAGAGGCTTTAGGATTCTGCAAGGATGGATTTTCTCGGTAGACAGATGGTATGAGGCAAGCACGTGACGCTTCTGTCCAAAGTCCATGGCCTCCGAAACGTGAAATTTCTTTTTTTTTCCTGCCGCATTCACAATGCATCGTGAGGCATGGGTGAACGTTCCTTGCTAGGCATACATATTCCGATTGATGGAGACTTACCTTGGGACGCCGCCTGGGTTCGCAGGCTTAGCGTGCGGCCTCCAAAGCCACGCGCCCCCCATCTGCCGCGTTTCGCAACGCATCGTAAGTCGTGCTTTGCCAGATATGCATTTTCCGTGTGGCGAAAGCCCACCTTTAGATGTTTCCCTGCTTCGAAAGCTTAGCAGGGGCTGAAAAATCGGACAGGCAGTATCGGATCGAAATGTTACGGTACCTCCACTCCGCTCAACGAACTAGGGGAAGAATCGAGTGATACTTCATGAAGAAATTTTCTGCTCTAACTTTCAAAGCACGATTCAAAGCCTGCAAAGTGTAAGTACAGTTGGGATGAAGTAGGGTGTGCAGCGGATACATCCGCATACCAGTAGAAAGGGATCTACCCACATCTCCGGGATGCGCTGTATTCGTATGTGTATGTACAAATACTCTTCACTCTGCCTTGCACTGTGTCGATACGTGATGAATAATACATCAGATATCTATATAGTATATACCGCATTCGCTGGACTGGAATTTAATCCGTGAAAAAGACAGTAATATAACGAGAAAACTAAAAAAAAAAAAAAAAAAGTATGGACCCAAACTTGGCGGCTATATACACTGTAACCTCAACCTGAACTTCTTCGAACTTGACTGCTTAAACGAAAAAAAAGGAATTTTTTTTTAAAAACACCCGAAGATCAAAAAAAAAAATGAGGGGGTCGCAGAACGATAACAAGACTTTAAGCTACAAAGCCGGAACCCAGTTCCGGCTATAGAAATAAAAAAGGAAAGAAAGAAAAAAAAATTAATAGCCTCCCTCACAATTAAACCGTCATATCGTATAACCATCAATACCAGCGCAATGCCCTTCTAAAAAAAAAAAAAAAAAAAAGTCTCTCAGCCCTTCAAACCCCGATGCGCCAATGCTCAACTAACCAGCACCCACAACAAAAAGAAAATCATCAACACTGCCCGATCATTAGCATCCTTCTTCTACATCCCTCCTCCCACGGCCAAACACACACACACGAGACAATAGATGGAATGGGAATATATATATATAAAACTCACCTCCAAACATCTTAATCACCAGCCAGCGATTACTGCTAACCCTTCCCCAGTATTTCAGCAACTCCCTCTGCCCGCCCTCGACATTGGCAACCACGTCTTCAGTCTCATGGTCAATCCTCTGGATCATCTCGCTCTGCTCGCCAACCATCTGCGCCAGCTGTCCAAAGATGCCGCCCAACTCCATGATTGTCTTTTCGATCGCCTCGATCGCCTCCGATCGCGCGGAGATGTAAGAGTTAGAGGACTCGCCCGACTCCATAAGTTGAAGTTGTTGCAGGGAGTTTGAAGACTGCGGGGGATCGAGAAGGAGCAGGTCGGAGGTCGGGGGCTGGGGCGTCGAGGAGGGTGTCGAGTAGAGGGGACTGTGCGAGTTTGGTGTTGCTGCTGGGGTTAGCGGAGCCAGGGAGAGATAGAAGGGGGGTAATACGGTCTGTGGACGGGGGGCGGATATGGGATACGAATTGGTCGGTGCGGTGACGGGAGGCCTGGATATTTTTCGTGCGGACCTCGAGAACTTCTTTAAAGCCGACGGAAACGTCCGCGAGTTTCCCCTGGAGCATTACCACCACCTGTTTTCTCTCTCCATCAGCAAGTTTCCACCGCGCGGTAGGGGTAAAGTAAGACAAACGTTTTTGCTGTGCTCCCCTTCTTCATTTCGGCCGCCAGAGTTCTTCTGCTTCTGCAGCGCCTGCAGAGACGAGATCTGCTGATTTATGGCGGACAGATCTTGCTTGATTACAAAAGTCAGCTCAGCGATTTCAACAGGTTTATCGTCGAAGAGCGCTTTCCGTTTAGCCACTGCTCACGACGTATTAGCTTTCCCCTCTACCTCTGCAAGATCGCTCCATAAGAGATAACGTACGCATGGCTAGACGTTCCAGCTTGCCCATGGTACCCGTTATCGCGCGGCCGATTTCGGCAGCGCGGCGTGCAAACTCCCCGCGGGAGGGCCGGGCGGCGACGGTGGAGGAGGGAGCCTGTGATTGGAGGAGACGCTGGTGCGCGGTAGAGGCGGTCGACTTGTGGAGGGATTTGAGGGCGGCGGCGGTAAGGGTGTGGAATTCGGTGGTGCGGTCTTGGATGGACATTGTGAGGTACATGTACTTCTGTGCCTGATTTCTTGCTTCTTGCTTCTTGCTTCTTGCTTCTTGCTTCTTGCTTCTTGCTTCTTGCTTCTTGCTTCTTGCTTCTTGCTTCTTGCTTCTTGCTTCTTGCTTCTTGCTTCTTGCTTCTTCCTCCTGCTTTTTCTTCTTCTTCTTGCTTTTCTTCTTCTTCTTCTTCTTCTCCTTTGTATATGCGGAAGTGTAGTGGGGGTTCGAATGAGAGTGGTGGTTACGCGCGGTGAGCAAGAGATTCGGCAACGGTAGCTTCTCGATGCTGGCGCTTCACTCAGGGATGACATTGGATCGGATGGGAACGTAGATATTCGGCGGTGGCGGTATTTTGAGGACTGGGGGTTGTGCACAGCCACGGGTCGAAAAAGGAATGGTGGCTCTCTAATGCAAAGTGCTTACGGTGGGACAAGGTGTTTCCGCCACGTGACTTAGCGCGACTTAGCGGGACTTAGCGGGTATCCGGGGCGCATACTTAGTCACGGTTACCGTACCTTATACACTTAAATTTCCCGATTTCTTGTTGTCTGCACGAAAAAATAAAAGTGACTATAATCTGCGCTAAGTCACGTGTGTCAGAAACACTTTATCGCACCGTAAGTAGAGTGGAGGGCTTTTTACTAATGTACATGTACTACAGATACATTGATATTCATGATGTTGGCGGCGTGGATCCGGAAGATTTTGGTGTCTTGATTACGGATGTTGATAATGCAAAACTGCGAACTGGAATTTCGGAGGAATTGGGCATACCGTACCTTGCGAAGGCGAATGAGGCTGATGCCAATGAGGTGGTTCAAGCTGGTCATGGTTATATACGGCCGGAAGTTCCAGGCGATATTTCCATTTGTTGTTGGTCATGAAGGCAAGGCTCATTGGGTCCTTTTCATCAAGGACATTGGTGCCCCATTTATGTACCTTTCAGCTCAGGTGAGTGATCCTACCTGTGGAAAGAAGGCCTGACTGCTGACCACTCTAGGTGAGTGAACTTATTGGTACTAGGAAAGGACGATTGGCTACTATCAAGGTCGGTGGATATCATCACCTGGTTAATATGTCGCCGGCGAACCCACACTCTACCGATATTAATATTCTTGGTGCTGACTTTTGTAACGCATATAACGTTTCCCCGTGATATGATAATGTCAGGGTGAAATTGTACTTCGGTAAAGAGTGTGAGGTGGTCAGGAAGTCTAAACTGTGGTTCTGTGGTCGGCGTGGGCAGGAAAAGAATGGAGGAGAGATTTTTCTTTAGCAGGTCGGGGTTTTGCTATGTAGTTGCAATGTCATGATTTTCAGTGGGTAATAAATGGCGATACTACTTATTTGGGCATCTCATAGATGAGACTATGGAAAAATGGGCCCCACCGGAGTAAAATGGAGGTTGCAACCATTTGAGTGTGAATAAGCACAGTGGTTTTTGCGGGAGCTGAAGCGAGCTGAAGCGAGCTGGTGTGTTCCGAAGGCTGAGGCAAGTAGAAATTGGGAATGCGAAGAGGTTTTGCTTGACTACCTGATTGCGGTGGCAGAGAAGATGTAAATAATCTGCTGGGTCCAGGTGACTAGAAGATGTAAAAATTGTCTGTTGGGTCCAGATAGTGTAAACAGAGTTTCTTCGCCAGGTATATGTAGTTACAGGTACAAGCTACAACGGTGATACTGATGCTGCGTTTGCATGCGTAACCTGCGACAAGGTTGCACGTTGTGCAGGGACAAGTGTAATAGCTGTGCCCTTGCGTGTTGGGCGATGCAATTAAACGCAGCATTTGGTGTGGCGTTCCTACGGCTTTGTATGTAGAGTAGAGTGCGTGTATGTGTAAGCATAGTACATTAGTAGCTATGCATGCATGTACATGTAGAGTACAAGTTACAATACATATCTGTGCGTTGGGGCATAGTTGAGCGAGCACATCCTTTCTGGGCCAATTCGTGTTTGTCGTAATTGACCGTTGCTGGCTACTTGTTTACACTAGTAAATCTGCTCCTATTTTCCGAAGACGCGAGGGATACGTACGGCTAGTATACATTCAACTGCATTCGTGTGTAGATAGATGCATACCCTCACACCCCCAACTGCGTGTACAAAAGAAAGAGTGCATGTACTCTGCAAACGGCCCCTGGCGCGCGTCTGTAGAACCGAAGGCCCGTGCGACGACGACCCGCCGAATAGAACCACTCCTTCGCTGCCCCGTAAAGTCCCTGTTCAGAAAAGACACGATCCCTCTCGAAATTCTCTACATGACAAGTACATGTACTTGTACTTAGTACATATACTCCTGCCTAATACCTACACAGGTGCTACCCCCGCAGCCCGCTTTCCTGCTCCAATTTCCATCGTTGTCTGCATCCGCTGCGTATTGCTCTGCTCATCACCACGTTTCCCCCCAGCGTAGCCGCAACCAACGATCCACAGCACTGCGCCTGGGCATCGCGACCGACCTTCACCACCCTCAAATCCCCCGCACCTCCATCGCAGCCTTCAATCTCGTCCTGTCGCATGCATCTGTAATATGTCGCGGCCCTACAACGCCTACGACCCGTACGCTCCCTACCCCCCCAACACCCTGCATCTGGCTCCCCGCTAACAAACAGCAGCTCCCCCCTCGCAAACCCCTCCCCCATACTCACCCTCTCGCAGTCAGCCTTCAAGCCCAATATCAACCGTCAGCGTTCCAAGCGCTGGGTCGAAGCTGCCTCTGTCGATTATGGCGGTGGCGACTGGGGCTCGGACGACTGGGACGATGACGACGACTACGAGCCGTCCGGATCGCTGAACCGACGGAACTCATTCGAGAGCGGGGATGACAGGCATGATTGGAGCGAGAATTCCGCGGGAATCAAAGTAAGTGTAGAGTCCGCAAAGAATGCGAGGGCGGACGTGCCCGCCATGCTACCACCTACGCCGTCGGAGCTTGAAGAGCGAGAAGCGAGGGGTCCGATGGGTCCCAGGCCGTTGCCGAGCTCGTTACCGCCGCTGCACGTTTCGCAGGCCAGGGAATTGCCCCCGCCGCCGCCGGTTGAGAAAGATGCAAGGTCACAGAGCCACATGCGGCCGCCGCAGGGGAGAAAGCTGCCACAGTTACCTGTAGAGGAGGACGATGGTAGCGAGGAGGAATTGCCGCCAGTGCCGATAAAAAAGGATTTGCCGTTGCCTGAACAAAAGGAGTTACCTGCGCCATTGGAGGACAATCTTCCTATACAGGAGGTGGTGCCGGTGCAGGCCACGCCTTCGTCGAACTCGCCAGGGAAGTCTTTGCCCAGTACGCCAGGTAGGGATATTGTCTCGCCGCCGTTCGGTTCCACGAGCCCTCTTCCACCTCCACCTGTACAGCAGACGATGCTCCATAGTGCATTACCGCCTCCACCGCCTGTCGGATCTTATACTTATAATGAGCCTATCAGTAATGCAGAGGGAAGAAATAGTCACGATCGTGAGGAGGAGCGATATGGTAAACCGTTGCCGATGCCGAAACATACCCGCGTCGAAGAAAAAATCGTCACCCATCCCTCCTCACCTTCACCTCCCCTGCCACCTCTGTCCCCGCCTCCACATCAGGCACAAATCTCATCCCCCACTCCGCCTCTACATCAGGCACCAATCTCATTTCCATCTCCTCCGCCTCCACATCAGGCACCGTATGCAGAGACCAAAAACGGTCCACCAATCCAAGATAAACCGGCGCCACCCCCGCCCCCAGAAGAAAAATTCCTAGAACCAATCTCCGAAAGATCTAGCGTGATATCCTACCTTCCTCCCTTGCCAAACTTGACGTCCCATCGCCATCAGCAAAGCAGCGACGGCCAAGATCAAGGCGATTACATAGACTACATCGATGCCTACAACTCCCCTACTGAATCGCCAAAGGCTCTTTACCACGATTACGGAGATACCCATTTCCCCAAACAATCGCCCACCCTTTCTCAACCTTCTCCTCCGCCGCCTCCGCAGAAAAATGTGCCCTTAACTCTAATTTCCAATTCCCCACTTCCACCGAATACATCTCCCCAGCAAAGAATCATCCGGCCCAGCGACCCTTATAGGCAAAACCAAGACCGGCCAAGGCCATCGATAGACTCGTCGAGACCATCGATCGATTCACCGCAACTGCGGCCCTCATCTTCATCGTCTTCGCAAGTACAACAGTCGCCACCTAGAGATCGGAGGCCCAGGCTTCGATCCCGCGAACGAATCGATGATCTACGATCTGCCACGTCGCGTCCGACTTCGCGCTCTGGAGAGCGACCCGGTTCTCGCGCGGGAGGAGCCCCACGGCCTGTCTCGCGAGGGAGGATGTCAGCCAGTCCGTTCCCGCCCCCCAGCGGGAGGTTGCCGGATCTGCCTGTCGAAAAAATCGAGGGAAAAAACGAACAAAGGGAGAGGGGGGAGAAAGAGGGAAAGGGAAAAGAGTTTGAAGTTTTGGTGACGGCTGCGTTCAAAAGGCAAAATTCGTTGATTCCTACACCAAATGTGGAGAAAGAAATAGAATTGTCACCCATCCCCCCACGTTCTTCAACGCTGCCGGACTTGCCAAGCCACCAAGTACTGCAGAGGAGGAAACAAGAAATATTGGAGGCTGGACGTGAGAACTCGCAGGCTGGTCGAGGAGAGGTATCACTGAAGGAGGATGTGGGAAGAGGGAGTCCGAACCCCGTGTTGGGAAGTGTGGTGGGGATTGTTAAAGGAGAGATTGGCCAGGTTACTTCGAACGAGGAGGTTAAGCATTGGGAACCGAAAGAGAGCGAGACGAGTGCGAGTACACCAGCTAGCACGAAGACGGGGGAATTGGATAGATTTCTGGTGGAGCTGGAGAGGGCTAATACACCGCATCCTCCACCTCCACCTCACGATACTGAAACCGCTTCAGATGGCAACGAAAACGGAGAAGAAAAGGGAGACACCGGACTAGCTGCAAGCGAGGGGACGGATCCTATCATATCCAACCTGGCAAAGAACAGAGAAAGCATGGGTGTCTTAAGTCTTTACGACAGCTACTGGACCTCGGACCCCCCCTCCCC
>JABYPW010000712.1:0-21602 GCA_016880775.1 Phymatotrichopsis omnivora
GTCCCAAACCATTAATCCCTCTCACTTCCAAGTCCACATACATTCTATTGCCTTAATTATATCAACCTTTAGACAATTTTGATGATCTGTAATTATCAACTTTGAGCTAAAATATATGGTGAGAAAAATTCACAATATGAATATTTCAAGGAATTCTAGTAACTTACTTGCTGAATACCCTCTCAATCTCTAAAGACATTGCTAGAATAGAGTAAATTTTAAGAGCTATTACTAAGAGATGTAGATATTTCAATCACTAACTAATCTACAAAGAAATAGAAATATTTATGTCAATATTAACTGGCTCTATACATTACTACTTGCCTTTATTGCCGATGAAATATTAACTTCTAGGTTACTTACCATATATCCATTTACCTGAAATATCCTCTACTGAGGATATTATAGCAGTGGACAGAGGGATATACATATTACTAGAGATTATATTATCATAATATATCTATTCCTAGGGATATAGTATACTCTAATTTACTGCATTAATCTAATCCTGCTGATCAGCTGACTTCTCTTTAAAGTATATCTATTTTAGTTATAGATTTGACACAACTCTACCAACATACACTATAGATAGATTAATTAATAAAGGATACTGGGGTTATTTTTCCCAAGCATCATTAATCACTACTTTTAGGAATTAAAAGTCAGGGTCAAGTTGATAAAAAACCCTTTTATTTTCTATGTACCTTTATAAGAAATACAAGCATAGAAAATTTTAAATAAAGAACTATTTCCACCTTCTTTACTTATCCTTTTAACTTTTAACCTAATACTATAAAAAGTTAAAGAATAGAAATAAAAACTCTAATTACTAAACAAGGGTATTAGTAATATACCTATCTATATTAGACCTCTAAGAATATCTTGTGATGAAAAGATCTATACTATTTTTAGCTTTAGGTTATATTCTAATAGTAAAAATTTTAGATTCCAATATAATGCATTTTTAGTAAAGTGTAATAACTGTGGTCAGGTAATTTCCTATTTGTTATATTCTCCTTACCTTTCCTATTGTTATTATTATTCTTCACAGTTCTGCATTATGAATTATAAGCTATCACTTAGTCATGTATTATCACTTATATTTAGCTGTCTACCTTGGAGAGGTCATGGGAACAGTGTTTAGATTAAATGATATATGGGAAGGGGTCATATAGATAAAATAGGTTTTAAAGAGACTGCTCTAGAAGAGAGGCAGTGCTCTTAGCAGTTAGTATAAAAGAAGGAGAAAGCTATGCAGTCCTTTATTTCTCTTCTTTCTTTAGGGCTATATAAAGGGTTACCCTAATAGCACTTAGCGAATTCACTCCTGTATTACACAACTATGTCATATACAATTAAGTTTGTACTATGCCCTATCTGTACATCAGTGATATGAGGGAAGATCAAGTCCTCTTCTCTCTTCTGGAGGTGAGGATGGTCTAGTGGTATAGCTATCCTGGTGTCATTGCACAGTAATATACAATGTCATAGGTTCAAATCCTGCTCACCTCATACTATACCATGAATTTCTAGTTAGTCGTAGATTTTGTAGTGTAAGCGAGTTTTACCTGACTATATAAGGTTGCCTAATTAGTGGTTCAGTCCTTGTAAGTGAATGTGACTGATAACCTCAATTGCCTTATGAAGAGTTACCCTAATAGTACTTAGCGAGATTGCTCCTATATATATAGCTATATATTTGCAATTAAGTTTGTATACATATCCTACCTATACAATAGTGAAACAAGGGAGAAGTATATCCTCTTCTTTCTTTAGGAAAAGGGGAGAATGGCCTAATAGTATAGCTATCCTTATGTCATTGTATGGCAATGCATAATGTCATAGGTTCAAATCCTACTTGTCCTATTTCATACCACGAATTTCTAGTTGGTTGTTGGTTTTATAGCGTAAGTAAGTTTCCCCTGACCATACAACATTGCCTAATTACTGGTTCAGTACTTGTAAGCAAATGTGACTGATAACCTTAAATGCTGTATGAAGGGTTACCGTGATAGCGCTTAGTAAGATCACTCCTATATATGTGGATATATCTTTGAAATTAAGTTTGTATACATACCCTGCCCATACAATAGTGAACTGAGGGAGAAGCATATCCTCTTCTTTCTTTAGGAGGTGAGGATGGTAAGGTGGTATAGCTGTCCTGGTGTGGTAGCGCATAATATCGTAGGTTCAAATCCTGCTCATCTCATTCCATACCATGAATTTCTAGTTAGTTACAGGTTTTGTAGCGTAAGCAAGTTTTCCCCAACTGTGCAATGTTAAATAATTACTGGTTCAGTCCTTGTAAGCGAATATGACTGATAACCTCAATGGGTATATAAAGGGTTACTCTGCCAGTACTTATATATATTGCTCATATGTATATAGCTTTGTCTTTGCAATTAATTTTGTATACATACCCAGCCCATACAATAGTGAACTGAGGGAGAAGTATATCATCTTCTTTCTTCAGGCTGTATGAAGGGTTACCCTAATAGCACTTAGCAAATTTGCTCCTATATTATGTGAATATGTTATATGCAATTAAGTTTGTGCGATGCCCTATCTATACATAAGTGATTTGAAGGAAGATCAAATCCTCTTCTTTCATCAGGGGTGAACTAAGGGAGAAGCATATCCTCTTCTTTGTTTAGAGAGGTGAGGATGGTCTAGTAGTATAGCTGTACTGGTATCATTATATAGTAATGCACAATATCATGGGTTCAAATCCCACTCATCTCATTCTATACTATGAAATACTAATTAGTTTTAGGTTTTATAGCATAGGTAAATTTCCCCAACTATGTAATAGTCCTAAGAAGGGTAATCAATGATTTAACTTAGGCTTGCTTAGCAAGTTTAACCTGTTATTATATATATTATAAGTGAATGCCACTGACGCTCATAATGGCTATATAAAGGGTTACCCTAACAGTGCTTAGCGAGTTCACTCCTGAGTTATTATGACTATATTATATGCAATTAAGTATGTGTGATGCCCTATTTGTAATATCAGTGACTGAGGGAGGTGAATATCCTCTTCTTTCTTTAGAGAGTGATCTGATAGAAGATCAGGTCATCTTCTTTTTTTAGAGGAGAGGATAGTACAGTGGTATAGCTATCCTGGTGTCATTATGTGGTAATGCATAATGTCGTAGGTTTAAATCCCACTTAGCTCTAGTTCCATACCATGAATTACCAGTTAGTTTCAGGTTTTATAGTTTAAGCTGATTTCCCTGACCATGCAATAGTCCTGAGAAGGGTAATCAGCAATTTAACCTAAGCTCACTTAGCAAGTTTAGCCTGTTGTCATATCTACTATAAGTAAATGTGACCGATGACCACAATAGCCATATGAAGGGTTACCCTGATAGCGCTTAGTGAGATCACTCCTATATAATGTAACTATGTCATATACTCATAATCAAGTACAATGTCCTATCTATACAATAGTCAATGTAGGAGAAATTATATCCTATTCTTTCTTCAAGAGGTGAGGATAGTATAGTGGTATAGCTGTCATAGTATTACTGTATAGTAATGTAAAATGTTGTAGGTTCAAATCCTCCTTATCTCATTCCATACCATGAATTACCAGTTGGTTTTGAGTTTTATAGCATAAGCAAATTTCCCCGACAGTATAATACTCATAAGAAGGGTAATCAGTGATTTAACCTGGGCTCACTTATTAAGTTTAGCCTCTTATCATATCTATCATAATCGAATATGACTAATATATACAATGGCCATATGAAGGGTTACCCTGATAGTGCTTAGCGAATTTGCTCCTGAGTTTTGCGAATATGTCATATATAATTCAGTTTGTGCAATGCCCTGTCTATACTATAGTGACCAAGAGAGTATGATATCTTCTTCTTTCTTCAAGGTCCTACTCAGCTCTAGTTCTATACCATAAATTACTGGTTAGTTTTAGCTTTTATAGAGTAAGCAAATTTTGCCAACTGTAGCATAGTCCTGAGAAGGGTAATCAGCAATTTAACCTTAGTTTACTTAGCAAGTTTAGTATATTGTCATGTCTATCATAAGTGAATGTGACTGATAACCACAATAGCCTTATAAAGGGTTATCCTGATAGTACTTAGCAAGATCGCTCCTATATAATGCAACTATATCATATGCTTATAATTAAGTATGATGTCCTATCTATATGATAGTAAATGTGGGCAAGATAATATCCTATTCTTTCTTCAAGGAGGTGAGGATGGTCTAGTAGTATGGCTCTCCTGCTATTGTTATGTATTAATATGTAATGTTGTGAGTTCAAATCGCACTTGTCTTATTCCATACTACAAATTACTAGTTAGTTTAAGGTTTTAAAGTGTAAGTGAATTTACTTGACTATGTGATAGTCCTGACAAGGGTAATCAGCGATTTAACCTACAGTGGCTTAGTCATTTTAGCTTATTATCATATCTATCATAAGCAAATGGGACCGATGCTCAAAAATAACTATATAAAGGGTCACCCTGATGGCGCTTAATGAAGTTCACTCCTGAATATGTAGCTATGTCATAGTGCCTTAATTGGCTAGTATACCCTGCCTGCATTACAGTGACTAAGGGAGGACTCATTCCTCTTCTTTCTTCAAGAAGTGAGGATGGTCTAGTAGTATAGCTATCATAGTGTCATTGTAGAGTAATGTACAATATCTTGGGTTCAAATCCCACTCATCTCATTCCATACTATGAATTTCCACTTGGTTCTAGGTTTTGTAGCGAAAGTGAGTTTTCCCCAACCATGCAAGGTTACCTAATTACTAATTCAGTCCTTGTAAGCAAATACCACTTATGACATAAATAGCTATATGAATGGTCATCCTTTAGCACTTAGCGAGATTGCTCATATGTATATGGCTATGTCTTTACAATTGAGTTTATGTACATGCCCCACCTATACATATTAAACTGAGGGAGAAGCATATCCTCTTCTTTTTTCAACAGGGGAGGATAGTCTAGTGGTATAGCTATCCTTATATTATTGTATGGTAATGCACAATATTGTAGGTTCAAATCCTACTAGCATAATTCCATACCACAAATTTCTAGTTGGTTATAGGTTTTATAGTGTACATGACTCTTCCCCAACTATACAAGGTTGCCCAATTACTGGTTTATTCCTTTTAAGCAAATTGAACTGATGACCACAATAGCTGTATAAAGGGTTAACCTGACAGTGCTTAGCAAGATCCCTCCTATGTATGTAGCTATGTCTTTGCAATTAAGTTTATGTACACACCCTACCTATATAATAGTAAACTGAAGGAGAAGTATATCCTCTTCTTTCTTCAACTGACGGTGCTTAACAAGATCACTCCTATGTAATGTGACTATATCATATACTCATAATCGAGTATGATATCATATCTATATAATAGAGAATGTGGGGAAGATAGTATCCTCTTCTTTCCTTAAGAGGTGAGAATAGTCTAATCATATAGCTGTCCTGGTGTTATTATGCAGTAATGTGCAATGTTGTGGGTTCAAATCCTACTAATCTTATTCTATACTATGAATTACCAGTTGGTTTCAGGTTTTATAGTATAAGCAAATTTCCCTGACCATGCAATAGTCCTAAGAAGGGTAATCAGTGATTTAACCTAGGCTCGCTTAATGAGTTTAGCCTGATGTTATATCTATTATAACCAAATGCGACTGATACTCATAAGGGCTATATCAAGGGTTACCCTGATGATGCTTAGCAAGATTGCTCCTATATAATGCGACTATTTTATATGCTCCTAATTAAGTGCAATATGCCATCTATACAATAGTAAACATACGGTAGATAATATCCTCTTCTTTCTTCAAGACAGGATGATGGTCTAATGGTATAGCTATCCTAGTATCGTTGTGTGGCAACATGCAATATCATAGGTTCAAATCCTGCTTACCTCATTCCATACCACAAATTTCTAGTTGTCACTAGTTTTGTAGTATAAGTGAGTTTTCCCTGACTATGCAAGGTTACCTGATTACTGGTTCAGTCCTTGTAAGTGAATGTGACTAATAACCTCAATGGCTATATAAAGGGTTACCTTAATAGCGCTTAGCGAGATTGCTTATATGTATGTGGCTGTATCTTTACAATTAAGTTTGTATACATACCCTGCCCATACAATAGTGAACTGAGGATGAAGCATATCCTCTTCTTTCTTTCTTTATAGCTATATGAAGGGTTACCCTAATGGCACTTACCAAATTTGAACCTGTATTATATGATTATGTCATATGCAATTAAGTTTCTGTAATGTCCTATCCATATATCAGTGATCTGAGGGAAGATCAAATCCTCTTCTTTCTTCACATTCAGCCTGCTGTCATGTCTATCATAAGCGAATGCAACTGATGCTCAAAATAGCTATATAAAGGGCGACCTTGATAGCACTTAGCAAATTTTGCTCCTGAATATGTGGCTATATCATAGGGCCTTAATTGGCTAGTAAACCTTACCTATATCACAGTGACTGAGGGAGGACACATTCCTCTTATTTCTATATGAGGTAAGGATGGCACAGTGGTTTAGCTATCCTGGTGGAAGGGTACAGTAATGGGCAGGGGGGGGGGAAAATCATTTTTTATTTTATCTTTACGACCCTGCTAGGGGTCGTCTAAAAGAACCTCCACTTGCAGCTATGACAAGCTATGACAGAGGTAGAATACAGCTGACCTATCATCGGTAGTGCAGTCTACGGATAGATAAAATACACGTCTTGTTCCCAAATCCTCCTCGCTTACACGCAATAAACTAAGGAAGATATGGGGTAGAAAGGAAAGAGCGGCGGGGGAAAGTAAAATCCAGAAAAAGAAATGTGACCAGCACAAATGTGACCACCTAGCACGTCAAGACAGCAGAACAACTTTAAGTGAGCAGGGAAAAGAAAAGCCCAGGGAACCCCTTTCCCATCTCCAGCGAGGTAAACCTTACAACAACTGGAAGGGATCGGGGTACAAGTAAGAGACACTAACTGTACAGTAATGGGCAGGGGGGGGGGGAAATTCAATTTTATTTTATCTTTTACAACCCCGCTAGGGGTCGTCTAAAAGAACCTCCGCTTGCAGCTATGTCAAGCTATGACGGAGGTAAAAAGACAGCCGACCTAATGTCGGTAGCGAAGTCTACGGCTGAGATAAAATACACGGTTTGTTCCCGAATCCTCCTCGCTTACACACAATAAACTAAAGAAGAGACGGGGCGGAAAAGAAAAGAACGGCGGGGGAAAGTAAAACTCAAAAAAGAAAATGCGACCGGCACAAATGCAACCACCCAGTACGTCAAAACAGCAGAGAAAACTCTAAGCGAAAAGGAAAGAGAAAAGCCCGGGGAACCCCTTTCCCATCTCCAGCGAGGCGAACCTTACAACAACTGGGAGGAATCGAGGTAGAAGTGAGAAACACTAACCAAAGAGAAAGGGAAGAGAAAAGGACAAAGGGAAAACACAGACCAAAACTCTTACACAAAGGGAACAACACAAGCAGAAAAAGGATGAGATATCAAGGGGCCCTAAGTCTCCATTCCCTCTTCCATCGCAGCACGCAGGTTCTCCACTCTCTTGTTATTCTCAGCTAGGGCTTGCAAATAGGTCGGGCAGAGGGGATCGTTGGCGGGGTGGGCGGCATTGCAATTGGCACACTTAAGTACCATATGGTCGCATTGTCATCCACGGCGTTTACACTCGGTGTTGCCACAGGAGTGTTCGAAGATGGCATGGGGTCCAGCGCAGATGCGGCAGCGGGGGGAAAAAGTGCACTTCAGCTGGTGATGTCCGAAGCGACAACATCTGGAGCATTAGGTAGCCTTTGAGAAGGCAATGTAGGGATCGGTCCTGCGGTTCTTATTAAGTATCATTAGGCCTTGTGAGATGCGGTAGTGGTTGTTGTTCACCACAACAGTGATGACAATTGAGGATGCGGGCTTGCCAACTAGCTTGTCCTTCGAAGCGAGCCAGCAGGGAGTCTGGGCGAGGATAACTCCGTGGTTGTATGTCTCGATCTCCTTTCGGATAAGCGACATGTGTTCGACCTTGGAGGTGTTCAGGACGGGGGTTGGCACATTGTGTACAGTAATGGGCAATGTTATAGGTTTGAATACCACTCACCTCTAGTTATATACCATGAATTACTGGTTGTTCTTGGGTTATATAGCTTCAGTGAATTTCCTAAACTGTGCAATAGTCCTAAGAAAAGTAATCAGTAATTTAACCTGAGCTCACTTACTGAGTTAAGCCTGTTGTTATATCTATCATAAGTGAAAATAACTGATAATTACAATGGCTGTATAAAGGGTAACCCTGACAGTGCTTACTGAGTTCGCTCCTACTGTATTGTGGCTACATCCTAGTAATTAAGTTTGTATAAATGTCCTACTGGTGAAAATAGTGACTGACAGGGAATCTCTGATTCTCTCCTTTCTTCATCGCTGTATAAAGGGTTACCCTTACAGCGCTTAGCAACTTTGGTCCTGAGTTATCGTGACTATATTATATGTAATTAAGTTTGTCTAATACCCTATCTATAACATCAGTATTCGAGGGAGGATAATATCCTCTTCTTTCTTCACCAGCCATATGAAGGGTTACCATAATGGCACTTCTTTTCCTCTACCTCTTGGGAGAAACATATAGTATCCTTGGCTACTCATCAGTTTGTTGTTGTATAGAAAAGGTTCTTGTATTGTGATAATTGTAGTCAGTTTTTTGGAGTTTTATTGCATAAAACTGATGAAGGTCTTATTGCTTTTTAGTACATTGAAGGTGACAAATTGGGGGGTTTTGATTTTGCATGGTCTTCTTTCTTTCCTGCTTCTAGGGGTGTTGTCAGTATAGGGTGCTGCCATTAATTGTTTCTAGAGGGTCCTGCTGTAGCTTGTTGTTTTGCTTGTCTTGCTTGGATTACTCTGATATTGTGCTCCTTGTATACTCCTTTTGTGGCTTCACAGTCTAGCCAGTATGCAGTATGTTCTTCTCTGCAGTTAATGTACTTGGGATAGGCATACATATAGTACTTCCCTGACTTTTGCTCTCTTAAGGTGAAGCCTAAGCTTACCACATCTGTGTCGTCCTTGTACACTCTTGGATAGTTTTTGTACATATGCTCGATAGATCCACAGAGGTAGTATACATCAGTAGGTTCCTTCCAGCCAGATTTAGGGTGACCTAGTTTCCAGCATTTGGTACACTGAGTTAAAAGGGTGGCCGAGGATATGAGTTCTGCTTTTCTGAATCAATTAAAGAGGAAGACTTCTCCTCTGCTGTTTTTAATCATTCTAAGGTACTGTAGGGTGATTATAACAGCTATTGGGTAGCAAGGTTTGGGTTTTCCTTTCAGTCTAATGATCATCACGCTTGATATTTAGACTCCTATGCTATTATAGATTTCATCTCCGATGAGCTCATGTAGGTCTATTAGGTCTTCGGGGAGAAGCTGTCTAGGGATACCATATATCATCACATTAGAGTTGACTAGGGCATATCAAACTGGTTGGAATATATGGTCATATTTAGAGAGGTTTGTTTTAGGGTCCTTCTCAACTGTTTTCTCAAAGTGTTGTTCGATTACGCTTAAGATTGTGGCGTTGTATGGGGAATATTCAACTACCCTTTTGTAGGGGGGGGGGGGGGGGGGGGTAATGAGGGAGATTGTTCCTCTAATATTGATGGAGGCTTGTAGCATTCTGTCTATTGTTTTTGCTTGTTTCTCTAGGGTGTAAGCGATTGCATTTAGAAGCATTACCATGATGTAATCTTTATTGCTTATGTCCTCGATTTTTTCTTTTAGGAGGTACATTCTTCTTTCTATGAAGGGGATCTAGTTGTTTTATTCCTACTTGGGTTCACTTTTCTTTGTTTTTTCTTTTTTCTCACTGTTGTTTTTGTTGTTCAGGGGGTCTATCTTGGTGTTTGCATTGGAAGCTGCTGCCATTGTGTAGGACTTCGACTTTTCTTTTTAGTTTGTAATGTCAGGATTTTTGTTGTTTGAAAGGTTTTTGGTGATATTGGCTGTGAGCTCTCCCATAGGGGGCCTAGGTATAGTTGGTTATGCCATCATTCATTCTACTCTTCTTTTATGAACTTGATCTATAAGGTCTTTGTTAACTTTTTTGAGTTCGGTCATTTATTCAGTTATGGTGTCGAACTTTGCTTGCATGTATTTATTAATACCATCGAAAGAGACCATAAGGGATTGCATAATAACTGCTTCTCTAGTTGGGATATTTGTGTTAGAGTAGACTATATTAGCAAGGTTCAGAACCAAGCTGCTAAATGATAAGTTTCTGGTGGTGTCTACGATCTTTTCCCAGGCTGGCTTGTTAGAGTATACATTCACTACTTAGGTGGCTCTCTATTTGGTCATGGTCGAGGATTGGGGATTCACTGCCATTTGGGGAACTTCCTTCTCTTTTCTTTTATTTGGTCTTTTGGGGTTTAGTGGGCAGTTAGGTTATCATATATCTCAAACTCGGTTTCTCTGTAGTGTTTGTCTATGGTCTAGGGCTGGGATCTATGATTGCCTTCCTAGAAGGCTTGTGCTTTTCTCATGAGATCTTGGTACTCTTAGGGTGTGAGCCCTTCCAAGGCTTATTGTCTGAGTTTTTTAGGAAGGCAGTCTGCAAGTACGCTTGAGAGCTCATTATCTTCATCGCTGTCTTTATCACCTACTAGGGATGCTAGGGTGCTATGGGGGTACCTGAATGCTAGAGTACCGAAAATAGACCTGGCTTGCATTCCCTGCTGTTCAGTTGGGTTGATATAGGTTAGCTCAGGGGTTGGGGTTCCTTCTCTAAGGCTCTTAACTAAGCCTGACTAGGATACCCTATTTCTAGTTGATTGTGGAGGAGGCATGTTGATTCTGGTAGGGGTGGTGGGGCAGGAAGTCATGGTGTAGGAGATTTAGGTGAGGCCAGGTCTTAGGTTCCAGGTTTAGTTAAGGGGAGAAGTTTTGAAACTCAACACTAGACCACACTATAATGGTGATATTTTTAGCCAAGGGCCTGTCAGTTCTATGGTCTAGCTGAATAGTCCTCAGTGAGGCAATCCCTATCTAGGATCATATTTAGAGACCAAGAGGCTAAGGTACCCTTGCTTAAGATCAAAGCTTGGTATATCATAAGAGGGAAAATAGTGTAGAAGGAGTAGATGAAAATTATAGTCAGGTTTAAGTGTTTGAAGAGGCCTGAAAGAATACAGAAGTAACTGGGAGGGGGGGAAAACTCATTTTTTTTTATCTTTACAACCCTAAAGGGGTTGTCTAAAAGAACCTCCATGTGTAGCTATATAAAGCTATGATGGAGGTAGAAGATAGCCAACTTAAGGTCGGTAGTGCAGTCTACGGTTCAGATAAAATACAGGTTTATTCCTGAATCCTCCTCGCTTACACATAATAAACTAAAGAGGAGATGGGGTGGAAAGGATAGAGTGATGGGGAAAGAAAAACTCTAAAAAGAAACACGACCAGTAAAATGTGACAACCTAGTACATCAAGACAGTAGGAAGACTTTAAGTGAGAAGAAAAAGAGAAGCCTAGGGAACCCCTTTCCTATCTCCAGCAAGGCAAACCTTACAACAACTGGAAGGGATCGAGGTACAAGCAAAGAACACTAACTAATGAAAAAGGGAAGAGAAAAGACAAAAGAGAAAACAGAAGCCAAACTCATAGAACTCTTACACAAAGGGAACAACAAAAGTGAAATAGGATGAAGAAATGAGGGGCCCTAAGTCTCCATTCCCTCTTCCATCACAGCACACAGGTTCTCCACTCACTTATTACTATCAGCCAAGGCTTGCAAGTATGTAGGGTAGAGGTGATCATTAGCAGGGTAGCCGGCATCACAGTTGGCACACTTAAGCACCATATGATCACATTGTCATCCTCAGCATTTACACTCTGTATTACCATATAAGTGTTTGAAGATAGTATAGGGTCCAGCGCATAGCCGGCAGTAGGGGGGAAAGGTGCACTTCAGTTGGTTATGTCCAAAGCGGCAGTAGTATGAGCATTGGGTAGCCTTTGAAAAGGTGATGTAGGGGTCAGTCCAATGGTTCTTGTTGAGGATGGTCAGGCCTTGGGAGATGTAGTGGTAGTTATTGTTCACCACTATAGTGATGACAATCAAGGAAGTAGGTTTGCCAACAAGCTTAACTTTCGAAGCAAGCTAGCGTAGGGTTTAGGCAAGCACAACACCTTGCTTGAATGTCAATACAGAAGATGATGATAATGATGATGATTCATTTCTATTTTGACTATGTGAGGCTACAGATTTCATGTGTTCTCTACCTATAGCATAGAATATATCAGGGCCGTCTGTATACAGTCTATGACTATAGCGTATTGCCCTATTGTAAACAAAAGAGAAAAGAAACCCCCCATTCAAAAATCCTCCAAAAATTCTCCAAATGCCTCAGCAAATGACTAGATACATAAAAAAAGAAAGTAAAAGCCATCTCCTCCACTCAAAACTATCCTCACTAGTTCCAGGCGATGAGGTAACTGTCAGTGATGTGTTGGTACTGGCAGGCGTGGTTGAGTACTAAGTAAGCCAGCGTTGTAAGGATTGGTCTAGTTTGTGCTATTTGTAAGAGGTCAGACATCCTGCAGGAGGGGGAAATATGGCGACAATATTGGTTTGGTTGGTTTTGTTCTAAGTTATTGACTTAGTTTGCTTGTGATAGTGCCGTGAGGGGCATTATAGTATTGATGCAACCATGGAAAGGGTCACTTAATTATCTTGTGCGATCACTCTGTGGGGCCTGGTTACCCCTCCTAGGAGCTCTAAGAGCATCCTGTGGTGAGGTTTTGCACAGTCAGAGGCTCGCTTAGCAGACCTGGAGTAACAGTATGATCTTGTATTATAACCTCTATGTAGAGACCAATCGTGTATGTCTGCTCGCCTGCTCGCTTAACATGGTCGGGTGTCAGACAAGGGATATGTGTGTCAACGATGTATCTCTGGTATTGCCGTATGACCAATGTCTCACTAAGCTATGGTTTGCACGGTCGGAAAGGTGTGGGATGTCTGGAGCATCTGAAAGGGAATCATCATATGCTACAAAACAGAAGAGACCAGCCTGAGTGCAGGCCAGCGAGGAGGGCCTTCACCCTAAGGTAGGGAGGCTATTGAGATTCTTGAGGTCCATATGTCAATACAGAAGATGATGATGATGATAATTCATTCTTCATTTTACTAAACTACTTTTCGCAGCTTACAAAAGAATCTGCATAAAATCTAAGACTATGGCATACCCAAAAGAAAGAAAAAATACTAACTAAAGAAACCACCCATTCAAACAAATATCCAAAAAAATATGCAAGGCCAAATGATCAGAAAAAGCAGGTACCAGTGTTTCCTCCTCCGTGAATCCACCATCACTAGACAAAGGAGATAAGGAAATGGGAGAAATGTACAAAGGAGAAGGCGGTGATGGTCCCTCAGTGGGATCGGTGCCTATGAAATTTCTACCAAGCTGAAATACAGTGTGCGCCCAAGGGCTGCAAGAGGAGCAGTGACTTGGGGGTCTAGGAGACGAGAAGGGGGTACAAGACTTTGGTTCAAGGGCAGGGATACTTACTTGCACTTGGAACTTGTACTGGTTAAGGTGTAGGGGGCGCCAGGTTTTGGTTTCCCTCAGGTAGTCGGTAAGTTTTTTGAGCAGTGATGGGCTGTTAAATATGAGTGTTAAAGATGGGTTTCTTAGCAGGAATTTCTCTCACTCTAGGATCTGGCTTTTGCATATCCAGATGGCATGTTCCAACATTTCAGGTTCTGTGTGGCATCTTGGGCAGTTTGTCCTTCCTTCTCTCCATGGGAGATGTCCAGATAGATGTGAGCTTCCCGATCGCATTTGGAAAAGGACTTGGCTTATATTTCTAGGGAGCTAGAAGGTAGAGTCTTCGTGTAAGGAGGGGT
Source organism: Phymatotrichopsis omnivora (assembly GCA_016880775.1). Lineage (NCBI taxonomy): Eukaryota > Fungi > Ascomycota > Pezizomycetes > Pezizales > Rhizinaceae > Phymatotrichopsis > Phymatotrichopsis omnivora. The sequence goes on from JABYPW010000712.1 coordinate 13,921, forward strand.
AGCAGGTATATCCTTTTACCTCCATGGCCTATTCTTTCCAGGCTTGGAGGAAGTTGTCTTTGATCATCTAGAGGGCTCTCTTCTTGCTGTGCAGGGAGGGGGTCTTTTCCATAGGCAGGACATCGAAGTGGTTCTATACTGTTTTGCTGTCTATTAGGGGCCTTAATGTTTGTACTATGAGGTTTATGTGTAGTGGAGCGAGCACATGGGATCCTGTGTTTGAATTCCAGTGAAGGACCTATTTTCTCTAGGATTTTCCTTTGATCATTTTGATGCCCATCATTGGTCTGGTTGTGTTGTGGTCTAGGTGCTTGTTCTATATAGGGAAGGAGGATGGAAAAGCCTAGGTAACAGGGTGCTCTGGTAGAAGTGTGGCAGTTCTGATGGCATATTTTTAGTATATATATCTGCAAAGAAAGTCCAGTGGCAGGATCCTTGTGAGGCTTCTGAGAGGGTGTACTGGAGTTGTACTGAAACATCCCGTGATCTATATGGCGAACTGATTGAAGAGGACTTCTAGTTTATTTGTGGTACGGCTGTCTAGTTATAACACTGTTACACTGAATATGACTGTGGGGATCATGATGGCCATGATTAACTTTCTTGGATTGTGTGCTATGAGCCCTTTCCCTTTTCTGACCAGTCCTTGAACCATTCTCCTGAGTCCTACGGTTCCGGCTATCCTTTGTTGGAAGTATACAAAGGGCTTTTGCTTTCTGTATATGGAGTATCCAAGGTACATAACCAGTTGCTTTGGGGTTATAGGGCTGCTGCCAAAGGTGATTGGCTCAAAATCCTCTGGTGCATCCTTTTCGGTTATCGTTTACCAATGAATGAGATTAGTTTTGTCATGGGAGAAGAGTATATCCAGTTCTGATCTTTTACCTTCTACTTGTCTAAACTGTTCTTAGATTTTGGTGACATTGGAAATTCTCTCTTTGGAGTACACTGTTACTGACACATCGTCTGTATAGCTTTTCATCAGGTGTGGTTCGTCTAGATCATGTATTGGCTTGATATATATGATGAATAGTACTGGGGATTGGGGGGAACCTTGGGGCATTCCTACTTGTATCTTGAAGTATTGGTCTGGGGATCCCTTATATTGTAGTTTTATCGTGCGCTGGGAGAGGAAGGACATGATCCAGTGCACAATATAGTCTAGTGTATCTCCTTCCTGGAGCCTATCCTGGAGCTTTTTCCATGTTATGTTGTCAAAAGCCCCTTTGATGTCAAAGAAGCCTATCATGACTTTATAGCCTGCCTTCTATAGCATGTCAATTTCATAGAAGAGTCTTGTGAGCGTGTCGTCTGTTCCTCTGTTTCTGATTATTCTATACTAGCATTTAGATATCATGTTAAGGGAGAGAGCGTACTATATAAGTCTTTCATTTACTACTTTTTCTAGTATTTTTGAGAGTGTATTGGCTAGGTTGATTATTCTGTAGGCTTTTATGATATTGTAGTTATCCTTATTAGGCTTTGGCATAATCACTCCTGGGCTTTCTTTGAGATTTGTTGGCAGTATCCTATGTTAGAGCATGATGGTGAGAAGGGTGGAGAGAATGTTCAGGCAATGGCGGTTGACCTATTTCCAGACACTGTACAGGATCGTATCTGGTCCTAGGGTGCTCGTATTCTTGGTTTTCCTTAGGGCCTTCCAGATTTCTTCGCTGCTGACTGGTGGTGCATTCGGGTACCATGTAGGCTCTGGTGGATTGATTTGTGGTCAGCTAGGGAACATACTAGCTATGAGCTTCCTAGCATACTCCTTCCTATTCGGGGCATCAATGATGGGCATCCTGTCCTCCCTGGGTTTTGTTTGCAGCCAGCTAACCTTTCATATATCATTCTTGTCGGCGTTGCTGACCCAGTTATTCCAGTGGACATCTTTGCTATTTTGTACTGCTTTGTAGTATCTGTTGCAAGCTAGTTTTCTAGCTCCTATAGAGGCGTATTTGTTTTTATACTTCCTGGCCACTGAGTGGAAGAGCTTTCACAGTATGCTCAGTTCTTTGTTCCACTAGGGTTTGCTATATGAGGTGATCCTTTTGAGAAGGACGCTTTTAGTGACGATTGCATATAGTTGAAAAAGCTTCTTTTGTAGACATGGTTCCACTGGTTCCTAGGCTGGATTGAAATCAAGGTCTATCTGGTTTAGCTCTTCTCTCAATACTAAGGGCTCAGTTATGTCTAGTATATGGAAACATTTCTAGTCAGGGGAAGTGTTTTGGGTAATTTTAGCTGGAAGAGAAGTGTGCAGTATGACCAGCCTATGGTCACTTCCGAAGTCTTGGAATACCTAGACCGTCCTGGCTTCCTAGAGTCCTTTTATGTTTGTCCACCATAGGTGTAGTACTCCACCTTGTCTGTCTGTAGGATTTATCCTAGTGTGCTCGCTTGGCTCATTTAGCAGGGTGTACTGATTGAGTCTTACTGTTTCTACCGAAGAGTTGGCTTGCCAAAATTGTTTGCAGTCATGTGTCCTGAAGGGTTCCCAAAGGGGGTGGTGGAGATTAAAGTTCCCGCCTACTATCCTGATTCCATTTTGTTCCTTGAATATTTTGTCCCAGTACAAGTCAAGTGCAAGTTTTATGTCCTATGGCCTGTTATACAGGGCAAAGAATTGAAAGTTATATCCAGAGATCTTGTGCCTGAAGTCTAGTGCTACTATGTTTGGTGAAGAAAAATCAAGAGGCATGGGAAAAACAGAATACTCATCAAGAAAAACATCCTCCACATAAACTACTACTCCTATCACTTTTTTCGGTCCTCCTATTGGTATGAACACCCAGTATCCTCTGCTGTTCATAGGTTTATTGTTGTATAGAAAGGGTTCTTGTATCGCAATGATCGTGTTCAGTCTTTCAGTGTTCTGCTACATAAAATGAATGATAGTTCTGTTGCTTTTTTGTACATTGAAGGTGACGAAGGTGGGTGTTTTGATTTTTCTCAGTTTTCTTTCTTTGCAAGTTTCAGGTTTGCTACTGTGCTTATACTTTAGCATTAATCATGTCTGGAGGGTCCTGCCATACCTTGCAGTTTAGCTTGTCGCATTTGGATTACTCTGACATTGTGTTCTCTGTATGCTCCCTATTTCATGTCGTAGTCTGGCCAATCTGCAGCATGTTCCTTTCCACAGTTTATGCACTTGGGGTGGGCGTACATGTAATATTTTCCTGACTTTTCTTCTCTTGTGTTCAGTCTTAGGCATATTACGCTCTTATCAGTTTTGCAAACTCTTGGGTGGTCTTTATATGTGTGATCAACCGATCTGCAGAGCCGGCAAACATCAGTGGTTGATCTGTAGCCCGATCTCAGGTGTCCCAATTCCTAGCACTTGGTGCACTGGGTGAATAGAGTAGCTGAGCACATGAGCTCTACTTTCCAGAATCTATTAAAGAGGAAGATTTCTCCACAGCTATTGTTTATTGTTTAGAGGCAGTCTGGGGTGATTTCAATCATAATTGAGTAACAGGGTTTGGGTTCTCCTTTTGGTTTGATGATTCTGACACTTGAAATCAAGACTCCAGTACTATCATATATCTGGTTGCATACTAGTTTGTGTAGGTCTATTGGGTCTTCAGGTAGGAGTTGTCTGGGGATGCTGTGAATCATAACGTTAAAGTTGACTAGGGCATATCTGACTGGTTGAAATTTGTGGTCGTTCTTTGGGATTTTCATTTTAGGGTCTTTGACAATATTCTTCTCGAAGTGTTTTTCAACTACTTCGTAGATTGCGGCATTGTAGGGGGAGTATTCGACTGCTTTTTTGTGGGACAGCGTGACTAGGGAGCCTATTCCTTGGACATTAATTGAGGCTTGTAGGAGTCTGTCTGTGGTTTTTCCTTGCTTTTCGAGGGTGCAGGCAATTGCATTGGGGAGAGTCACAATAATATAATCCTTTTCTTCCACATCCTCAATTTTTTCCTTTAGCAAATACATTTTTCTTTCTGCGATGGGGATTCTTGTAGGTGGTGGTTTCTCTATTTCCTGGGCCTTTTCTTTGTCTTTCTTCTTATCTTTTTTATTGGTGTTCAGGTTGGGTTTTTTGGTTGTGGTGCTGGAGGCTACTGCTGCATATGACTTTTGCTTTTTATTCTAGTTAGGAGGGTCTGCTTTTTCAGTGTTCAGCAGGTGTTTCATGATGAGGTTTGTAAGCTCTCCTATAGGAGGTCAGGGACTTGTTGATTGGGCCATCATTCTGTTGAGTCTTATTTTGCTGACCTGGTCTTCGAGTTTTTGATTTACTTTTTTGACCTCTGAGATTTCTTCATTGAGGGCGTCGAATTTGGTTTGCATAAATTTTTGTAATGCCATTGAAGGATGCAATGGTGGCTTACATAATGACAGCTTCAGTTGTAGGAATGTTAGTGTTTGTGTAGACTGAGTTGGCTAAGTTAAGCACTAGGCCTCCGATAGATAGGTTTCCAGTAATATCTGCTATTGTATCCCAGGCTAGTTTGTCAGCCCAGTTATTTATAGCTTATGTGAGCAGAGTAGGGGCTCGGCTAGTCTAGGTTATTGTTGGGTTTTCCCGATCTTTTCCTTTATTTTTCTTAGGAGTTTGGTGTAGCATTGGGTCATCATCCATTTTGACTTCTATTTCGCGGTATAGTTTGTCCATTGACTAGGGGTGCGATCGATCAGTTACTTCTTCTCTGAATCTTCTGGATTGTTCGATAATTTCTTGGTTTTCTTGGGGGGTAAGCCCTTCCAGGGTTTGTCGTCTTAGCTTGCTTACTAAGTGGTCAGCTAGGGAGTCTGAGAGTTCTTCTTCCTCATTGCTCTCTTCTCCTGCTTGGGATGTAGGGGCGCTGCGGGGGTGTCTGAAGGCGGGGCTATCGAAAATGCCTCTGGCTTGGGTAGCTTATTGGGCTGTGGGGTCGACATAGCTTAGGTCAGGGGTAGGGGTCCCTTCCCTTAAGCTTCTTATAGACCCAGATCTGGAGATCCTTTGTCAGGTAGACTGGGGGGGGAGCATGTTACTTCTAGTAGGGGTGGTGGGGGGGGTAGACATGGTGGGGAAGTTTGGTGAGGCTAGGTCTAAGTTTTCCCCAGTGTGGCTTAGGTAGCTGTTTTGAGACTCAACACTAGAGCACACTATGGTGGTGATGTTTTTAGCTGAGGGTCCATCAGTTCTATGGTCTGGCTAAATAGTCCTCTGTGAGGCAATCCCTATCTGGGATCCTATTTGGAGACCAAGAGGCTAAGGAACCCTTGCTTGAGATCAAAGCTTAGTATATCATAAGAGAGAGAAAAGAGTAGATGGAAGAGATGAAAGTTATGGTCAGGTTTGAGCGTACTGAGAAGCCTGTATCAATACAGAAGATGATCATGATGATGTTTCATTTCTATTCGGTAACTACTCTACTTCTTCTATAGCTACCTGGGCTGTCTGTACACAGTCTACAACTATGGCATATATCACCTGTTCTCCCCTAACAGAAAAGAAACAAAGGAAAAACAGTTCAAAACCCCCAACTAGCAACCTTCTATAGTCCTACAAAGATCCTCCCCTTCCCCTAACTATACAAAACCTAAACAAAAGACATGATAACAGGCTTGTAAGAAAATCAGGTCTTTACATGAAATCTATAAGGTTAAATCACTGATTACCCTCCTTGGAACTATCGCCCAAACTTGCCCAGTCGCTTTATCCTAAACAAAGGAAATAACAAAAGAAAAAACAAAAGAAAGTATAGAGGATGGTAATGGATAAGCAAGATCCATCTATTATTGTCAGTTTTAGTGACCTATATGATTGCTCCAGGGGGCCTGACCACCCCTCCTAGGAACTCTAAGAGTGATGCCAGAATCAAGGGGATATTGTAGCAGTCAGAGTCCCTACATGGTACAGATGACAATTAGGATAAGGTGAGTGATACTTACTGTAACTACTGTCCTATCTCGCTTAACCACTGGTCAAGCTATGAACCCCTCCCACTATGTGTCTACCTACCTGCTCGCTTACATGGCCAGGTTGTAGCTCAGGTATGTGTTTATCGACGATGGATCTCAGGAATCACCATGCAGTAACATGTCTCGCTAGCTGAAAAAATTACAGTCAGAAAGGTAAGAGAAGAGACCAGGCTGATGTGGTGGCCGACGAGGAGGGCCTTCGCCGTAAGGTGGGGGTGTTATTAAGACTCTAGAGATACCTGTGTCAATACAGAAGTGACTTTACTTATATTCCCTTTTGTGTTATTATACATCCCATACCCCCAGCAGGGTGTATACACTCAATCAAGAGCAAGAACATAGCTAGAGAGTACAGGATGGTCCTCTGCTGTGGCCGATCACCTAACAAATGACAGAAAGTCCTCCACTCCTGCTGACCATGTATTACTTACAAAAGAGATCCTCCACTGCCTACCTGAAAAAAGAAAGGAAAGAAAGAAAGAAAAAGCGCGCACCCTCCACTGTCTACTCTTCCTCGTACACTGCATGGACACTTCTATATACTAAGCTACTATTTCTTCAAAAGGGGACGGCTTGAGGTGGGCATTTCTGAAGTGCCCGAAGAGGTATATGCTACTTGGGAATTCGAGGTATTTGATGTCTTAGGGGTGTAGCTCTATGATCAGGTCACAGAGTTGGAGCTGTTGTTCGTGGGCTTTGGGGACTGCTCTAATGCCTAGAAGCAGCACTTGTCTATACAGGTAGATATCTTTGGAGGCGAGCTTAAAGACTTTGTTGATGGTGGGTAGGAGTTCCTTGATTTCGATGTCAAGGATTCTGATTTTAACGTTTTGGGGTCCGATTTTGATTTGGCTGTATAGCTGTCCTACATAGTCTTGGATGGCCTATTTGACTTCAGGGAAGTGGGGGACGTATTCATCAATCGCTACATTATGTAGGCTGTATAGCATGACCACGCCTCTTTGGTCAGGGTCGATGAGGAAATGGTATTTGGGGTAGTACACTCCTTTCTTCTGGAGCATCAATACAGAAGTGAATTATATAATTTTCCCATTACTGTTATTTTACATACCATAATCCTCCAGCAGTCAATACAGGAGATAATGATGATGATGATTCAATTCTGTTTGGTAACTACTCTACTTCTTCTATAGCTACCAGGGTTATCCACATGCAGCCCTCGACTATGGCATATCACCTGTTTCTCCTCCAACAGAACTAAAAAAGAAAAACAAAGGAAAAGAATCATAATCTAACTATATAATTGGGTGCGCCCCATCATAGGACAAAGCAGAAAGAACATGTAAGCAAGAAAAAAAAACCCAAACAAGAAACGGCTATAACCCTCCTACTCCTCTCTGGCCAGGTAAACTGTCAATACAGAAGTGACTTTCTTCATATTCCCATTCAGTTATTTTACATCCCATACCCCCGGTGGGGCATTTACACTCAACTAAGAGCAAGAACATAACCAGAGAGTACACGATGATCCTCCGCCTATGTAAAAGACAACTCCTTCAGCGATACAACTGGAGCTCAGTCTGTATCGGGGGTTTTGGGTAAATCAGGATAGAAGAAGATACACAACTCTTTTGAGGACTCAAGAGGTGCGCATTGAGCGAAGCAACGATGTGCTGAAGGTTTGTGGGAATAACTCTTTATTCCGAAGGTGTATACTTAAGATACTGCGTGAAGAAGAAAGAGAAAGAAATACAGGACCGCGAGATTTCCTTCTCTTTTATACCAATCGCCAAGAGCAC
>JABYPW010000713.1:0-21598 GCA_016880775.1 Phymatotrichopsis omnivora
CTCCCACTGTTGTCTAGCAGGTCAAAGCCTATGCCTAGCTCTAGGGAAATATATATCATTCCAATATAGGGAATCTCATAGGACAAGATGGAAACCTTGACAGATCTTTATATGGAAGCACTAATAGAGACTAGACCACAGTTCTAGTGTATAATACCATAAGCCTAGTAACATTCTTTGGACAAGACCTCGCATATATCAAACAGTCACTGGAATCTATCTAGAAGGCCCTTAGCATGATAGCTAATACCTAGATAGACCTCGTTAACTGAGTTACTAGACTGGAGTCATGACCACCACTGTTACAGATGACTGTACCAAGTGGTCTACCTAGGTACCATGATGTATACAGACTGTATTCCAAGTCAACTAGAAGGTATGTCAGAACCTGTGATCACTCTTTAAGCCACAGAATCTTGTAGTGAGTGGTGTCGCCACAGAGCTGTAGATAAGTGAAGTGAGGTATTGACAACATGACATATATGAGATTGGATATATACAATCGATGATAGGACTTGTTATACTAATCTCATCGTGATATGCTGATGTTATAGTACATATCTCCGAGGATAAGGCTCGGTAAAGTGCAAGTGCCACTTAACAAAGAAAGTATTACTGAGTAAACTCAGATATCTCAACTGTTCTAAGTCTGGATCCACAAATACACTTTCCTACGTTCGAAGAGAGAGAGAAGAATTAAGTTCAAGAGTAAGAATGAATATATTCTTAAGACTTATAGCTAGTCTTGAGACTAAAGAGAGAAGGAAAGAAAAGACAACAGAAGTAACTGGGGGGGGCAGGAAATTCTTTTTATTTTATCTTTACGATGCTGAAGGGGTCATCTAAAAGAACCTCCGTATGCAGCTATGTAAAGCTATGATGGAGGTAGAAGACAGCTGACTTAAGGTTGGTAGTGCAGTATATGGCTAAGATAAAATACACAGGTTTGTTACTGAATCCTCCTCACTTACATGTAATAAACTAAAGAAGAGACAGGGTGGAAAGGAAAGAGAGATGGGGGAAAGAAAAAACCCAAGAATAAATGCGACCGGTACAAATACAAGAACCTAGTATGTCAAAACAGCAGAAAGACTTTAAGCGAAATAGAAAAAGAAAAGCCTGGGGAACCCCTTTCCCATCTCCAGTGAGGTGAACCTTACAACAACTGGAAGGAATCAAGGTACAAGCAAGAAACACTAACTACAGAGAAAGGAAGGAGAAAGGACAAGGGAGAAAACAGAAGCCAAACTCACAAAACTTTTACAAAAAGGGAATAACAAAAGCAGAAAAAGAGATGAAATACTAAGGGGCCCTAAGTCTCCATTCCCTCTTCTATCACTATATGCAAGTTCTCCACTTGCTTGTTATTATCGGACAAGGCTTGCAAGTAAATGGGGTAGAGGGGATCATTGGCGGGGTAGGCGGCATCGCAGTTGGCACATTTAAGTACCGTATGGTCGCATTATCGTCCTCGGCATTTACACTCTGTGTTGCCACAGAAATATTCAAACATGGAATGAGGTCTAGTACAAAGGCAGCAGTAGGGGGAGTACGTGCACTTCAGTTGGTGATGACCGAAGCGGCAGCAGCGGGAGCACTAGGTAGACTTAAAGAAGGCAATGTATGGGTCAGTCCAACAGTTCTTGTTAAGGATGGTTAGGCCATGGGAGATGTAATAATGGTTATTGTTTACCATGACTGTGATGATAATATATGAGGCGGGTTTGACAACAGAAGTTACTGGAGGTGGGAAAATTCATTTTATTTTATATTTATGACCCTGAAGGGGTCATGTAAAAGAACCTCTGTGTGCAGCTATGTAAAGCTATGGTGGAGGTAGAAGACAGCTGACTTAAGGTTGGTAGCGCAGTCTATGGCTAAGATAAAATATAGGTTTGTTCCTGAATCCTCCTCGCTTACATGCAATAAACTAAGGGATACGGGGCCGGGAGGAAAAGAGCGACGGGGGAAAGCAAAAAACTCCAAGAAGAAATGTGACCAGCATAAATGTGACAACCCAGTATATCAAGATAGCAGAAAGACTTTAAGTGAAAAAGAAAAAGAAAAGCCTAGTGAACCCCTTTCCTATCTCCAGCGAGGTGAACCTTACAACAACGGGAAGGAATTGAGCTACAAGCAATAAATACTAACCAAAGAAAAAGGAAAGATAAAGGACAAGGGAGTAAATAGAAGCTAAACTCACAAAACCTTTACACAAAGGGAACAACAAAAGTAGGAAAAAGAGATGAAATACTGAGGGGCCCTAAGTCTCCATTCCCTCTTCCATTATAGCATGTAGGTTCTCCACTCTCTTGTTATTTTCAGCCAAGGCTTGCAAATAAATAGGGCAGAGGGGATCATTGGTAGGGTAGGTAGTATTGTAATTAGCACACTTAAGCACCATGTGGTCGCATTGTCGTCCACAGTGTTTACACTCTGTATTGCCACAGAAGTGTTCGAAGATGGCATAGGGTCCAGCATAAAGGTAGTAGCAGGGGGAGAAGGTGCACTCCAGTTGGTGGTAACTGAAGTGGCAGCAGTGAGAGCATTGGGTAGCCTTAGAGAAGGCAATGTATGGGTAAGTCCGATGGTTCTTTGTTGAGAATGGTTAGACCTTGTGAGATGCGATAGTGATTATTGTTCACCACTACTGTGACGACAATAGAGGAGGCAGGTTTGCCAACAAGCTTATCCTTCTAAGCCAGCCAGCATGTAGTTTGAGGGAGTATAAAACCTTAGTTAAATGTCTCAATCTCCTTTTGGATGAGCGATATATATTTAAACTCAGAGGTGTTGAGGATGGGGGTTGGCAGATTGTGCACTATATATTTCTCATGAAGGAAATTCCAGCGGAGGCCAGTGACAGTGGGGAAAAACTTAACAACAGAAGTGACTTTACTTGTCCTCCCTTAGATCACTGATGTATAGACAGGGCGTCGCACTCAATTAAGAGCATATGACATAGTCGCATAACACAGGAGCGATCTCGCTAAGCGCCGTCATGATAACCCTTCATATGGCCGACAACAGAAGCGACATTTCTTTTATTCCCATTTAGTTATTTCGACAACAGAAGCGACTAACAACAGTTCTTAAATACCCTTCCATCTAAAGAAATGAGTCATCAATAACATAAGAGATTATATAAGAAATAGAATGCAAGAGAAACCATTAGAACCTCCATAACTTATTCTATCATTATCGGACATGATCGTAACATTCCTAGGAGTCGTAACAGAAATGATCAGTATTTTTGGTCTGAGCTCGGGTCACCAATCTCAGGTGGATCATCATCATGCTACACTGGCTTGATCAGCTTGAGTCATACCAACTGCAAGTGACTACGTGATAGGAGTTACTCAAGTTGTTCTGATCATGTGAGGTACGCTTATCAGAGGATGATGGATTAGTGAGATCCTGACTCATCTTGAAAGAGGCACTACATTTAACTCATGTAGAGGCAGAGCCTGTATATGCATGGTCCTTACACGCAGAGGAGTAGGATATACTCACTGGAAGTTGCTCATATAACTTAACCTATTATTGTGTAGAGGCCTTGGTACAGTAGCTGTAACAGCTGATCAGTCATATCATTATGGTACAGAACTCAAAGAGTCTTTTCTCTAAAGAGTTCTAAATGATCATGCCAAACTTTTCTTCGTTTCTCTAATTGTGAAACTGATCTCCTTCTAGGGAATCATGAAGGAATAGGGGAATTGTGATAGAATGTTTCTATGTTGTTCATTTCATTTGTAAAGTTTCTCTATAGCTACTTGGTCGGAATTGGGTATTTAAGAGGTAGCGGACAAGTGATGTGTTTTGTTTTTTCTTCTTCTCTCTCTAGCCATTATACGAAGTCTTGTACCATCTTTGAGCCTTAAGAATATACTTTGCTATCTTCATGTTAAATTCTCTATCTTCTCTTACCTCCTCAATAAAGGTAGAAAACACAAGCGGTTCTAACTTGCTAGTTGAGATATCTGAGTTCACTCAGTAAGACCCTCTTACGAAGCTTCTTGTGCCAATACCTGCATCTACATATCTAATGAGTCTTCCATCACACTATATTCATATCGAGATAGCTTCTTATGATATTGAAATGACTGAAGCAACCACTGCCTTGACACTAGTTGTAGGAAATAGTCTCACTAGGACTTCTCAGCCTGGTTAAGCTACATGCTCATCCACTTCCTATGCAGGGACCCATAAGATTACCCTGTCACCACAGGAACTCCAATATACTACAACCTATCAAGAAGTGATCCTTATAGAGTACAACAATACCCTCAAAGCTATTGTTGATGGAAGGGAACTTTTAGGTGAAACTATTTTCAAAGCAGCAAAGGATAACCTCAATGCTGCATTCCTGAAGCAAAGGAATGATATTACCACCATTCTCTACTCCATGATTAAAGCCCATAGGGAGACTAAGCAGAAGCTCCTATCCATGATAGTAGCCTTCCCCCCTACTATTACCATATATCTGCTCTAGGCAATTGAGCAGATTCAGAAGGAGCAAAGTTAGTCAGCAGTTCAGGAAGTAGAAACCAATGCTATTCACAGTGCAAAGGTGCATTAGTGAGAAACAGACCTTTTCAACACCTAGTAAAGGTTGTTAGAGGTTAACTAGAAGAGGTTTGAACTGATAGCCAAGCCTCCCAAGTCCCTATCCTACAGGTAGAGATTGACCTGCTTAAACAGAACCTAGTGGTGGAAAGGGACATGGTCCTCCTTGTCTAAACCCAGCTGACAAGAGCTCAAGAAGAAGTCCTTTGCTTGGTAGCCTAGAAGGAATCCTCTGCTTTCTCCTTGTCAAAAAGGAGGGAGGAAGTCAAAACTCTGGAGGGGAATATTTTGAAGTTAGAGGGAGATTTGGAGGAGTGGAAAGAGAAATACAGGCAAATGAAAAGGCCTGGCTCAAACCTTCCCCTACCAAGGAGTCCATCACCTATTAGCTCTATAGTGGACACTAACCTCTTCTGTCACTTGTTTCTAAATATCCAGGGATCTATGAACCCTAGAGGGTGTATTGAACTGATCGACAGTGACTCCTTTGTTAATCAAAGACCTTCGCTAGAACCTACTCCAGTGCCACAGCCACAGGGACTTGCAGCTACTAATGTTGAGGCTATCATGTCTAGAGTCCTTGCCAGGTAAATCCCTGGTCCTTAGGGACCACCAGTAGTCCTACCTATTCCTCATACTCCACAGTCCTATTACTCCAGTACGGTGATAGTACTGGTATCCAGCCCCTTCAAGGGACCCAAAGCTGAATGACCTAACCAAGTTTGGTTAGAAGCTAGAAGAGGTCAATAAGTTTCTGATACAATGTGAGACTTACTTCCATCTCCAGGCTCACTCCTTCCTACATGATTAGGTCAAGGTGAAGTTCTTATCCATGTTCTTCACAGGCCAAGCAATGGCTTGGTGGGAATCCTGCCATGCAACATAGACCCGTCTGATAGTAATATAGTCTGACTTCAAGGAAGCATTGAAAACTCATTTCTGTCAGCATCTCTCAAAACTGGCAGCTCTTTAGGATATAGTGAATGCAAGGTAAATAAAAGGGGTCTTGGAGTATGTCAGTAGGATGAGAACTCTGAACTAAATTGTTCTTCATCCACCAGAAATCTTCATCGAATAGCTAGCTAGAGGCCTCAAAAGGGATATAAGGTAAGCTATAGCATTACAGGGTAAGGATTTAACCCTCTCATAATGGGAAGCTAAGTTCATCCAGGTAGAGTTAGCTATGGAAGATTCCAATACTGCTGCTACTGAGGCCCTAAAGGGTCAACTATATAATCCCAAGCCCAACTAGCTATCCTATCAGAAACTTAGCCAGAAGGAGAAGTATCTGTCTAACAACAACCAGAAGACTGAGCTTCCCTATATGACTAGAAAGGAGTTTGAATAGGCTAAGAAGAATTCAGCTTGTTAGAAATACATATGCACCTCATACAAAACTGAGGAATGTTTCACGAAGGGCAAGAGAACCATTCCCCAGCTGAACACGAAAAGAGGTGCAAAATCCAAGGCCACTGTAGACCCTGAAGATGATGAGAGCTCCCAGGCCTCGAAGATGAGAAAGAGTAAGGAATAAGCAAGTCAGGTGGTAGACCTCCCTGACTTGTGGAAAGAAGGGGATGATATCCCTATGATCTGAAATTGTTGTGCGAAATTTCCTTTGTCTTGAAAAGTTGAAGTTCTGCATACTTTTTCTTTCCTTTGTCAAAAGAATTATTTGCTTTGCTTTCTCAAGTTTTGAATTTTTCTATTAGGAACTGGTGTTCCATGGTATTCAGCCATGGTTCTTGGTAGGAGGACCACCAGTATTGAGGCATATATTTCGCATTAATGATACCAACCCTGTTTGTCTGATGATAGCCTAAGGGCTGAAACATGCAGGTCATGTAACAAACTACTACTTGCTGCCAGTCTTGTTCTTCACCTTCCCATACCCTGTAAATCTGCACCTTTTAAGCACCTAATTTATTTGTCATATAGTGGGCTCCAGCTACGAGTTTCCTGGGAGAGATCAGGGAATGTATCTACTATGTCAGTTGTATTATCTGCAAAAGAAGGCCCTGCTCAGGGTACATGTATTAAGGTTCTGGTGACTCTTTGATGGAAATCTCACACTCTCACAGGAACTAAAACCTATACTATCATAGTAATTGCTAAGCTTAATAATGGCGATACAGGAGCTATGATTAGTGACCACTTGCCAGTTCTGAGGATCAATTGAACGATCCTAGTAAATGTCTATACCTATGATGGCTCCTACAAGCAGGAGTGATACTACACTCTCAAGCTCTAAATACAGGTCCTCAACCATCATGAACTCATTGATTTTGATATAGACCCTACTTCTATGGACATTGACATATATCTTCCGGTTAAGTTGTTCCATAGCCATGAGCCCTGCATTGACTATGACAAGGCAGAATTGGTCTACTTTCCTTTGGAGAAGTGTCAGAAACACCTTGTAGTACCCAAGGTCGAAATAGTCTCTACCTTCTCCCTTCTTAATGATGATGACTTCTACACCAACAGTCAAGCAGTTGGTGGTGGATTAGTTAAGTTGGTGGACTCCTCTATCAATGAAGCAGTTATTTCCCACTAGTGCCTAGCCATAACAAGAGCACCTATTCAGGATTTCTCTAGTGTATTCTTGTAGGCTTCCTCTACCTCCTCCTCTACTGCCTCTAAAGGATCCAAGTGGGAATAGATCTTTCCTATAGTTTTCTCTAAATAGCTTACCTCTGTACTACCTCCCCATCATGAATAGGACTGCAAAATTGATCTAAAGGAAGGTTCTACACCTCCCTAGGGCCCTCTGTACAAGTTGTTAGAAACTGAGCTCCAGGCCCTGTAGGAATACATTACTAGGATGATGGAAGAAGGGAAAATCTGTCCTTCCAAATCTGCTGTAGGAGCACCTATCCTTTTCATCAAAAAGGGTAATAGATCCCTTCAACTTTATGTAGACTACTAAGGCCTTAACAAGTTCATTATCCAAAATAGGTACCCCTTGCCCTTAATGACTGTACTATAGGATTGCATTGGTGCTTCTCATTAGTTCTCCAAGCTTGACCTGAAGAATGGGTATAACCTCATCTGAATAGCCAAAGGTGATGAGTGGAAAACAGCATTCAGAACTAGGTATGGTCTATTTAAATACCTAGTCATGCCCTTCATTCTATCAAATACACTCTTACTCTTTCAAGGAATGATGAACCTCATTTTCCAGGACCTCATAGATCTTATCATCATCATTTACCAACATGACATACTTTTCTATGTAGAAACAAAGGAAGAGCATGATCATCTAATCCAGGAAGTTCTTTACCATTAAGATAACAACAAACTGGCCTTGAAGTACTCGAAGTTCATTTAGGTAGTTCATGAGGTTGAATTCTTAGGCTTCGTGATCTTAAACAAGGTAGTGTCGATGGCTGAAGATTAGGTCAAGATAGTCTAGGAATGGCCTATTCTATCCATAGTCTGTGATGTCTCCTCATTCTTAGGATTTGCCAACTTTTATCGAATCTTCATTAAGGGATTCTGAAAGCTAGTAACTCCTCTAACAAACCTCACCAAAAATCACCAGCTATAGACATAGGGTATTAAGGAATAGCTTGCCTTCGACATGCTCAAAGGACTATTCACCACTGCTCCTATACTGGTCTACTATGACTATGCTCTCCCCCTAGTTACTAAAACTGATACTAGTGATTTCGCCATTAGAGATGTTCTCTTACACCAAGTCCCTGATGGATCTCTTCAACCTCTAGTATTCCACAGTCAAAAGATGCATCCCCTAGAATGTAACTATGAAATCTATGGTAAGGAGATGCTGGCCATAGTCGACTACCTCTACTACTAGTGGAGGCATTGGTGTTCAGGATTGGTCTATGTAGTAACAGTCATCACAGACTACAAGAACCTTGAGTATTTTTTGACTACCAAGGTTCTTTCCCGAAGGCAGGTAAGGTGGATAGAGAAAATTGGTAACTTTGACTTTCACACTGTCTACTAAATAGGAACCTACAACACTAAGGCTGATGTACTCTCACACTGTGGGGACTATGCTCCTAGAGAGGGGGTACCTGAGCAAGGGCTCCTCTTCCTGAAAAAGGGTCAGTATATCACAACCATTGAAAGATCACTAACTGCCTTACATCCTACCTTTTTTGCAGAAATAAAGAAAGCATCTGTTTAGGATCTGGAGAATTAGGCCCACCTCCAGACTCCCACTGAACACTACTCAGTGTCTCAGGGGCTACTGAAGTAAAATCGTTTCTAGTATGTTCCCCTCTCACTTCACAAACAGGTCCTTGAGTCCAGATACAACCATCCTGTGGCTAGCTATCTTGGTCAGGATCAGATGTATGAGCTTATTGATAGGGACTTCTACTGGCCAACCATCAGGAAAGACGTTGCCAAGTATATGTCCTCCTATGACCAGTGCCAGAGGAATAAGGCAAGGAGACATAATGCCTACAGTAAACTCCTTCCTCTGGAAGTACCCTATCACCCATGGGAGTCAAAATCTATGGACTTCATTACAGACCTTCCCTCTTCAGATGGCTATACCTAGATATAGGTCATGATAGATCAGTTCAGCAAGATAGTGCATTTTATACCTCTAGGGCAAAATGCAAATTCCTAGGTTCTGGCCAACACCTTTGTCTGTGAAATCTGGAGGTGTCATGCATTACCAACCAATATAGTCTCAGATAGGGATCATAAGTTTGACTCCTTCTAGAAGGAAGTGATGGACAAGCTTGGGATAAAACTCTATAAGTCTACAGTAGCTCACCCCTAGACTGATGGGCAAACAGAAAGGTTGAACTAAGTCCTAGAAGCATACCTAAGGGCATACATCAACTTTGACTAAACAGATTGGGTTTTCTTTCTACCCTTAGCTTAGTTTGCTTACAGCAATACTCAGTCTTCCTTGACTGGCTTGTCTCCATTCTTTGCCAACTTTAGGTTCCACCTGTCACTAGATGATATGCAGCAAGTTACCTTTTTCAAGGGTACCAAGGAACTTTGACACTCCTGGTTGGACCTTCAGCAAAAGCTCCTTAACACCTAGGTCAAATCAGTTGCCTAGTATGATAAGCATTACCAGGAGTTCACCCTGGCTAACCTAGGTGACCTTGTCCTCCTCAAATAGGGAAATTTTCAATCTCTATGACCTTTATATAAGCTAGCCTCCAAGTTCGCTGGCCCTTTCAGGATTGTCAAGAAAGTGGGAGAAAGGGCCTACAAGGTCAAACTCCCCTTCTCCTGGAAAATGCACCTAGTGTTCTACTTTTCTCAGCTCAAACCTTATCAGGAATTAGTTAACTTTAATAGGACTCCTACCCCTAATCCAGAAATCGATGATAGGGAGCAGTATTAATTTTTTAAGGAAATCTCTAAGGTTTGATTAAATCGATAGTACAAGAAGCTCATATACTTCATCCTTTGGGAAGGTTACTCCAATAACAATGGCTCATAGGAACCTGAGGAAAATTTCTTAGTAAATGGCGAACCTATATATGAAATGGTCAACTATTGCAAATGCCATCTAAATGCTGAGGAATGAGCTATAGAAGAAGAGGATGCTCCACTGTGTAAGTAAAGGAGAAGGAACTTAGTAGGTAACCCTTCCTTCTAAAAATAAGGTTGATGATGACTACTGTAGGAGTTGGATACAACACTGTACTAGGATACTCAGTACTAAATAGGTCTCCTTCTCACAACCTAGGGTTACCTATCCTCTCAGCCAATCCTAGGGATATTCCTACCTAACTCTAGCAATGAACCTCTACTAATCTATTGACTATTGAGCATGGGGACCATGTGCCTCAGGGGGTGTAGTGTTACAGATGACTATACCAAGTGGTCTACCTAGATACTAGGATGTGCGTGGACAGTGTTCTAAGTCAACTAGAAGGTATTTCAGAACCTATGATTACTCTTTAAGATATGGAATCAAGTGATGAGTGTTGTCACCATGGAGCTTTGACTAAGTGAAGTAAGGCGTTCACAACACAACATACACAAAATTGGATATACACGATAGATGACAGGACATGTCACCCTGATCTCATCATGATATGCTAATCAGTCATATCATTGGGGGACAGAACTCAAAGAGTCTTTTCTCTCAAGAGTTCTGAATGATTATGCTAAACCTTTCTTTGATTCTCCGATCATGAAACTGATCTCCTTCTATAGAATTGTCAAGGAATAGGGGAATTATAATAGAATATTTCTATAGGGTTTATTTTCTTTATAAAGTTTCTCTGTAACTACTCAGTCAGAATTGGGTATTTAAGAGCAAGCAGATGAGTGATGTATTTTTTAACAAGAACCGCAGGACCGACCCCTACATTGCCTTCTCCAAGGCTACTCAGTGTTCCCGTTGTTGCCGCTTCGGTCATCACCAACTGAAGTGCACCTCCTCCCCCTGCTGCCGCCTATGTGCTGGACCCCACGCAATTTTTGAACACTTCTGTGGAAACGCAGAGTGTAAACGCCGAGGACAACAATGCGACCATACGGTACTTAAGTGTGCCAATTGTGATGCCGCTCACCCCGCCAACGATCCCCTCTGCCCTGTTTATTTACAAGCCTTGGCTGATAATAACAAGCGAGTGGAAAACCTGCGAGCTGTGATGGAAGAGGGAATGGAGACTTAGGGCCCCTCGATAGTTCATCTTTCTCCCCGCTTTTGTTGTTCCCTTTGTGTAAAAGTTTTGTGAGTTTGACTTGTGTTTTCTCCTTTGTCTTTTCTCTTTCCTTTCTCTTTGGTTAGTGTTTCTCGCTTGTACCTCGATTCCTTCCGGTTGTTGTAAGGTTCGCCTCACTGGAGATGGGAAAGGGGTTCCCTGGGCTTTTCTTTTTCCTTTTCGCTTAAAGTTTTTCTGCTGTTTTAACGTACTGGGTGGTCGCTTTTGTGCTGGTCGCGTTTTCTTTTTTTGAGTTTTACTTTCCCCCGCCGTGCTTTTCTTTCTGCCCCATCTCTTCTTTAGTTTATTGCGTGTAAGCGAGGAGGATTCGGGAACAAACCTGTATTTTATCTATCCATAGACTGTGCTACCGACATTAGGTCGGCTGTCTTCTACCTCTGTCATAGCTTGACATAGCTGCAAGTGGAGGTTCTTTAGACGACCCCTAACGGGGTCGTAAAGATAAAATAAAAATGAATTTCCCCCCCCCCTGAGTGATGTGTTTTGTACTGTATGAAGGGTTACCCTAACAGTGCTTAGTGATGTATTGCTCCCTCTCTTAGTTAGGCCATTCGATTAAGTTCACAAATAGTGCCACCTGCTAGAGAGTGTGACTGAAGAAAAAAAGTTTCAGCGATATGTTTTGTTTCTTCTTCTCCTCTCTCTAGCTATCATACAAAGTCTGGTACTATCTTTGAGCATTAAGATTATACTTTGCTATCTAGTCAATAAATTCTCTGTCTTCTCTTGACTCCTCAATAAAGGTAGAAAACACAAGCGGTTCTAACTTGCCAGTTGAGATATCTGAGTTCACTTACTAAGACCCTCTTGCAAAGCTTCTTGTACTAATACCTACATCTACATCCTCTATAAGTCTTCTGTCACAACCACCACCTGTAACCAAGACCCCATCACCTATTACTGAGGCCCTCCCTAACCCCCCTGAAGTCCTCCAATCTCTCAAGGATATACAGAAACAGTAGAAAGTAACTATGAAGGATCTTTGAAAACTTTGCTCAATTACATCCACCTCTACCTCCCTCCTTGTACTACAACTAGCTGCAGATACTTAGATCTGGGCCTAGGTTGTTTCCAAAAAACAGAAAAAGAAGAGTGGGCTAGTCACCCAAATAGATCTCCTCCTAACTACCCCTGTCTCTCTCCTACACTACCCTACCAGATGTGATTATGAGATTATCATCAACATCAACAAACCCTCAGCATTCGGCAAAGATGTACACATCCAGATCTACAACAGAGTTAATACAGTACTTGACAAAGCCAAAGCCCCCTCTTTCTTATACATCTAGAGAAGCTGTAATAATAACCCCACCACCCTCTTTATTACCACTGTGGAGATGGTTACTGCTAGAGCTGTCCACGCTTACTACCCTATCATCTCTAAAGCTATTGGAGAGTCAATCAAAGTTAAGGGCATCAACCATAACCATATATAGAAGAAATATATCATGTATAGTATCCCGACTACCACTGATCTTAACACTATGGGATATATGACATAACTTATATAAGAGATCAAGTGTTACAACTCTAGCATTACCATTACAATGACCCCACGCTAGCTGATGTCCAGCACTAAAATCAACAGATGAAATTATAGCTCACTAGTGATTACTATCATCAATAATAACAATAAGGCTAACATTCTAAAGGGCCTCAAAATCCTTAATAAGCCCTACGATACTGTCAATTATATCCCCTTCAGTGCCGACACCCAGTGATCTCAATGCTCAAAGTTCAGACAACCTGTCCAGAACTGTTTGTCCCTACCTTACTGCTAACTCTATACCAGTACCTATACAATCTCTAAACACACTTATACTATCACTGACTGTAAATAGCTAGAAGGCTTTACCTATAAGAATACTCTTCTCTAATACACTAAGTGTGCTAGCCCATATAAAGTGAATAACACTATCTACATGATATTGATCTAGGCTAAGTCATAGAGTCTAACAGAAATGAGAGATCTACTATAATAGAAAGAGTATATTTTGCTCTCTATATTTTTCTCTTTTACTCT
This sequence comes from Phymatotrichopsis omnivora, assembly GCA_016880775.1. NCBI lineage: Eukaryota > Fungi > Ascomycota > Pezizomycetes > Pezizales > Rhizinaceae > Phymatotrichopsis > Phymatotrichopsis omnivora. The sequence continues at coordinate 13,270 of JABYPW010000713.1, forward strand.
TTTGTGTAGGACTTATATATTTATATCTTAGTAAAATAAGGGGGAGTTTCTCATATTTTCCCTTCTTTTTTATCTTTTATTTTCACTCCATCATGATTTTAACATTAGTGGTTTTTCTTTCATTGCTTTAAGGTTGTCCTAGCAATTGTTTTGCCCTGGTAAGCTTTTGTACATACTTGTCTGCATTTTCTTTTTTTGGAATAAGTTAGTAGAGGGTTTCTTTAGTTTATAATAGGGAAGGTCTATAGTTATATGTAAAGGACAACTCCTTCAGCGATATAACTGATTCTCATTCTGTATCATAGATTGGGGGTAAATAAGGATAGAAGAAGATACATAACTCTTTAGAGGAATTATGAGCTGCACATGGAGTGATACAATGATGTGCTAAAGGTTTGTGGGAATAACTCTTTATTCCTAAGGTGTATACTTAATATACTACGTAAAGAAGAAAGAAAGAAAATACAGGACTATGTAGATTTCCTTCTCTTATATACCAACTACTAAGAGCACTACCTCCCTTCTAGAGCAGTCTCTTTCAAAACCTGTTTTGTCCACATAACCCTTTTCCTTATGTCATTCAATCTAAACACTGTTCCTATGACCTCTGCAAGGCAGACAGCTGAATATAAGTGACCATACATAACTGAGTGATACTTCTTGATTTGTAATGTGGAATTCTAAAGAACACTGCTGATAATAGGAGACATAAAGGGAATATTACAAGTAGGAAAGTACATAACCATGGTTTATTACAGTATCCCCCTCTTTAAGCTAGACCTCCTGTAACAGCTAGGAATACTTCTTCTCTCAGGTGGTCATCTCTTACATTCTCCACTATCTAGCATCATTTTTACTAAGGTTTCTAAGCTATATATATATAGGCATCAGTGGGTAATACTGGTACACTGCTAAATCTCTTTCAACTACCTTTATTAGTGCCTTAGGTTGGTGCATCTCCTTGATCTCTAGGAGCTATGGATTAATAGGAACAGTTGGTAATGGTGGTAGAGTGTATCCACTAGGACTGGTAGATACTTTTGATATTCGCACATACTGCCAATAAGGTTTTTCAGGGTCCACTTTGATTACCAGTTAACTAAGGGGTGATATGTAGGAAATAGGTGGCAAGACCTGTTCTTCCTATTACTACTATTACTGGTTCATGGTTGACTATAGCTAGGGAGCATACAGTGGTAGCTTCTGGGGTTGGGGCTTTCCTTGGGGTAAGACTGGTACCTAACTCTAGTTTATAACAGTTTTGAGACCCAAGGCTAGAAGGTCTTTAAGGGGTTCTTCCTTCACTGTACTGTATTCAGGGGAGGTGCAAATTCATCAAAATTGGTTTAAAATATGTACGACAATAGTAGGAAATAGGGAGACCTCTGTTATTTCCTTATCTGTATCATAACTTGGGCTTATTGGGGAAGCAGTAGTAGAACTCATCGATGAGCTCCTAGGAGTGCTTGAGGTGCTAGGAAGGCTCCTATATAGGCTTGGAGTAGCTGACCCATTTCACAAGGTAGCAAAGAGTGCTACCTTAAAGGCGTTTAGAGTTGAGAAAACTATCAACTTCATACTTTCGATCTCCTTCAATAACAATCAGAGGAGGTAGAGGGTTTCAATAGCCTAGAACTGGTTCATTTTTACCTGTTAGTTCTAGTAGAGAGATGTGGAAAACTGGATAGATCTATATAGAGCAAGGAAGCTTGAGTTTATATGCTCGAGTTCTGACTCTTGGTATAACTTTGAATAGACCAAGTCTTTTATGATCAAGTTTCTTGGATAGCCTCTGAGTGCACAGATTCTTAGCATTTAGCAAAACCTTTTCTCCAACTTCTATTACAGGTGCTAGTTTTCTTGACTGATCTACCACTTCCTTCTGGCTTGCTTGTGTATAACCAATTTCTGCCCTGTATAAGTCATGTACTTCCTATAGTCTAGTAGCGAGATGTTTGTCAATTTCAGGGGTATTTGACCTTCTCATGCGGTCTATATCTTTTTGAAAGTGTAGGTGATATCCATAGTTTGCATAGAATAGGCTAACTTTCATGGTTGCTGATACTTGGTTGTTGTTGTAATGGGAGACTCGTTGAGGATGTAGATGCAGGTGTCGGCACAAGAAGATTCACAAGAGGGTATTACTGAGTAAACTCAGATATCTCAACCAGCAAGCTAGAACTGCTTATGTTTTCACCTTTATTGTCGAGTCGGAAGAGAATAATAGTATTCGCAAGATGATAGCAAAATATATTTTTAAGGCTCAAAGATGGTACAAGACTTCTTATGACCGCTGGAGAGAGAAGAAGAAACAAAACACATCGCTGATCCACTCCCTCTTAAATACCCAATTCTGACCAAGTAGAAACAGAGAACAAATGAAACAAAAACCAAAGAAACATTCCATCCCGATTCCCTTATTCTTTCACGATTCCCTAGAAGGAGACCAGTTTTACGATCGGAGAATCGACAGAAGAGTTTTAGCTTGATCGTTCAGGACTTTTCAGAGAAGACTCCTCTAGTCCTGTCCCCTAACAATGTGACCGATCAGCATATCACGACGAGATCAGGGTGACGAGTCCCGTCATTGATCGCGTATGTCTAATCCCGTGTACATCATGTTGTCAATGCCTCACTTCGCTTAGTCAAAGCTCTGTGGCGATAACACTCGTCACGTAGTTCCGTGGCTCAAGAGGTGATCACGGATTTTGACATACCTAGCGATTGACTTGCACATGTTCTGGTACCTAGGCAGACCACTTGGTGCAGCTTATCTGTAACAGTTGTAGCTGAACTCTGCAAGGGGAAGCAGGGATGCCTAATCATCCTACTGATAATGGCAATAAATCTGCAGATATTGTTCTAGAACTGAGTTTTTTCTTTATGTCTGACCATCTGTTTATGGGTGTTATACCATGTTGAGATTGCTTTTGATTTTCAAATTCTGGCATAGGGATTTCTAGAATTCTAAAACAAATTAAGTACCATAGTTAGAGGTAATGTCCTTTTGTAACCCATGGTGTTTCCATATATGATGTAGGTATAGGGTTGCTATATCTTCAATTGTTGCTTTTTCTATTGTAGGGATATAGTGTGCCATGTGTCAGGTGATCCACTACTATAAGGATTGTATCATATTCCTTGCTGGTATTCCCACTATAAAGTCTATGGATATTGAATTCTAGGGTTCTTCAGGTATTTACAGGGGTTTTAAAGGGCTGAAGGGTACATGTCTGACAGGTTTGGATCTCATACATGCTTCGCAATAGCTGATGTATCAGCTGATGTACTTCTATAGTCCTAGCTGAAAATTGTTCCTTGTTATCTACTCATATATCTTGGCTCTTCTAGGGTGTCTAGCAGCTATATGATCATGGTTTTGTTAGAGTATTTCTAGTTTTAGGTCCAGATTATCAGGGATGTTAACTAGGTTGTTATACAATAACAATTTTTCCCTGATTACATAGTCTAAAAGTTCTATGTAACCTGAAGACTTTTGTCACTTCTGCAAGTCCTGCAGAATAGACTTTATAGCAGGGTCCTTGTCATAAGACCTTTTGATTTTCTCCTCAAAATCTTAATTTCTTTCTAATTCTACCATTGCTAAAAGGATATGGATGTATGAGCTCACTTGTAATACAGAGTCCCAGTGGCAGGGTGAGATGATCATCTATTCCTAATAAGTGAGACATTCATCCCCTTCCTTTAGAAGATCTCCAGATCTTCTAGTTCTAGAATAAGGTTTCCCTCCCTATTTCCCTAGTCAATAGTATATTTAGAAGTTGAACCTTGATAGGAACTTGGACCACATTGCCTGTTAGCAATTTGATACTCTCTTAGTCATGGAGTATTCCAAGCTCATATGATCTGTTATCACTTAAACTAGGAATTTTGAGTATGCAATATACTGTTTACACTCTGATAATACGAGAATAACTACTAATAGTTCCTTATCATGCATAGGGTAGTTGTACTATACAGGGTTGAACTTCTTGGAGAAGTATACCACTAGGTGCAAAACTTGTTTTCCATCCTCATGCTAGAATTTCTAGGAAAGGATGCCTACTACTACATGATCAGATGCATCTGTTTCTACAATAACTGGTTTTTCTGGGTCAAAGTATCTTAGGGGTGGTACTGATGTAAATGCTTCTTTGAGACTTATAAAAACAGCATTTACCTCTTTCATCTCTTCAAATTTTTGGTCATTTTTTAATAACTTTATGATCAATGATACTATTCTTAAGTATCCTTTGATGAATCTCTAGTAGAAGAAGTTTGCGAATCCTAGGAATATTTCAACATCCTTTACTTACTTTTGTATTTCCTATCCTAGTCCTGCTTCTACCTTCTTGTTGTCCATGGCAATGCCTCTTAGGGAGATAATGTATCCAAGGAATTCCATTTCTGTGACATGGAATTTACACTTCTCAGGTTTACAATAAACTTTGTTTTCCCCTAGTTTTCTCAAGACTGTCTCCACATACCTGATATGCTCTTCTAGGTTTTTCAAGAAGATTAATATGTCATTTAGATAGACAACATAGAAAACATCCAAGTCATCTTTTAGGATGCTATTGATGAATACTCGGAACATTGCTAGTGCATTTGTAATACCAAAAGGCATGACCTTTTACTCATAATAGCTATACCTGGTGTGGAATGCAGTCTTCTATTCCTCACCTTCTGCAATTCTAACTGAATTGTATACCTATCTCAAGTCTAACTTGGTGTAGATTTTTGCTTCTTTCAACTGTTCTAATATTTCCTAGATTAATGGTAATAGGTAGCGATTTTTGACTGTGATCTTGTTGAGTCCTCAGTAATCTACACATAGGTAGAGTGATCTATCCTTCTTTTTCACAAACAATATAAGTGCACCAGCGAGAGACTATAACTCCTAGATGAATCCTTTCACTAGGTTCTCTTTCAGGTACTTCCTTAGCTCTTATAGCTATACCTCTGATAGTCTATATATAGGTCACCATCATGGTTCACCTCCCTTGATCAGTAGAATCTTGTGATCAATCTTTCGATGTGGTGGTAAAGCATCGATATTTTCTTTGTCAAAGAGGTGCAAATATTCATAGTACTCCTCTAGTACCAACTTCTCAGGTAGTCTTGTTTCTGGTGCCTCCCTTCCCTCAGTAAATTCTATAACACTAATGGTATACAGCTAGCTGTCTTTATTTGTTGCGATTTTCTTAAAGGGTACAACTCTAATAGTGGTAATATCGATTCCACTTCTCCCCTCCTCTTCTAGGAAGCTGAGATAATTTCTCCTGAAATCTAATTGTACTTGATAGTGCTATAGCCACTGTAATCCTAATAGGATAGGATAGTCTATTAACTTCATGATGTAGAACAACACTTGTTCTTTCTGTAGTCTAACCTGGATCTCTATTTAGGTGACCTTGGTGATTTTTCTACTGCTTACTTGTCTTCCATCGACAACTGTCATGGTTCTTATGGTATATAACTTTAATATAGCGAAACCATTTCTCTACACAAATGTTTTATCCATAAATATGAAACTGGTTCCCCCTGTATCTAATAGGGCATAACACTCTACAGTGTTATTCAATGTTGCTTAGACTATCAAATGTTCTTCTAAAAACATTTCTGACTTTTTAGTTCTAGTAGCTTTCTAGGTAAGGCTTTTCACCTGGGTTTCCTCAGAGCTAAACCACTATCTTGTTCTGACTCTTGGAGTTTCCTAACTGAATTGTGACAGTTACTACTTTTGTAATAGTGGTCTTTGACTCTTTGCTGGTTTCCTTCTTTAGATAGGTCCTAGTATAATGTCCCTCTTTTCTATAATTGAAATACAAGGCTTTGTTTTTGTAGTAATCCCTCTCTTCCTAAGTGATCTTTTCTTTTTCCTGGTGTTGTCCCTTCTAGTGGTAGTTACTAAACTTCTCCTATTTCTTGAAGCCTTACTTCTGCTGTTCCTCTTGGGACTTGCTATTAGGTTTCTCTTCCTTTTTCAGGATTGACTCAAGTTGACTTTCTAACTAGATACACAGTTGTATAAACTCCGAGTATATCTTAGGGAGATCTGACTAGTGGGCCAAGGACTTAAAGACTTTTCCTTTCAGTGCTTTTTCGAATAGGAGTATCTTCATCCTGTTATCTTCAGGTAGATTTGTGTTGAATGCAAGACCACCAAAGTCTACAAAATACTCAGACACTTTCCCTTTCTGTCTGAAGTTTTCTAACTACTGGTAAGCAGTATTGTCCTTGTCTGGATCATCATAAGCCTTCCTTAGTGCTTCTTTAAAGGTTGACCACATTTCCTCACATGCTTTTCCATTCTTGGAACTCTTCAGCCTTCTGGCAATGTACTATTTTTTTGCTGGTCCCTTTAGCATAGATGCTACCCACTTGATCTTGTGGCCTTTATCTTCAAATCTAATCTCATTCACCTTAAAGGTATCTATATACCTGGTGATGAATAGGTCTAGTTGAGTACAATCCTTCCTATTGAACACTTCAGGGTCTTTAAGCTTTATAAGCTTAGGCATTTCTTGTACTTGTTGTTACTCTTCTTCCAGTTCTTGTTAAAGAGTATCAATCCTTAGCTAGAGTGTGATCTATTCTTGCCTTAAGTCTTCAAGTTCTTCACTTTCTAGTACTCTTTCCATCTTAAGGCTTTCAATTTATTACTAATCTGTAACTTCTTGTTATTTTAGGTCCTTAACCTCTTGATTCCTATTAATACCAGAATTGTAGTGTTCTCTAATCTAGTCTCTAATCCTTTAGTACTGTACGATAGCTTGGACCTTGTTGAGGTTGTAGATGTCTCAGTATAACTTTAGTTCCTCTAGGCCTAGGAAAGTATATGCCTCGTCTAGATCCTCAGGTGGGTCTAGAAGCTTTTCCTTGGTGGACACTGACTAATGCCTATACTTTTTTACTGCTAGAAACTCATCAATGCGAGGGTCTACGATGGTGAGTAGGAGGATTCTGAGTTTGTCAAGCTGCACTAGGGTCATAGGGTAGTTCTGATGTTACAAACACTGATTTTATAGTGGCATTACCTAAACTATGAAAGGGCTATACCTGATGGTCATATAAGGCTTACAAGAGTTCATATATAATGGCATGGCATGATAGAGGCTTTGATGAACTCATTTAAAGCTAACCTAATAGTTATAGCATGATCAGCTATATAGGTAATATACAAGTCTTATCGAAGATTGAATATAAGGTTAAACCTATAATGATCACAGGTAATCTTTACCAAGTCTATGATCAGTGTTCAGCATAATTGGGCTACCTTAGAACGAACCTAAAAGAGACACTTGCATGAACTTGCTTCTATAAGGTTCGAATAATGTCATTCCTTATCTAATGGGATGCATATACTGGTGTATTTAAGGAGGATGATAAGAGAGGGCTTCACAAAGCCTACCTCAGCATGTTTTATCTCCTTCGAAGATACTGTAGGCTTGTCTAAGCCCACCTAAGCTATATCTTCATCTTTGATACTGTAGGCTTTACGAAGCCTACCTCAGCGGTATCTCCTTCCACAATACTGATGGGCTTGTCGATCTGGCAGCTTGGGACAGTGGTGAAGGTCTCATTCCACAGAATGTGATCCTGAAGGGGAAGACTGTGTACCACATACACCTGTGTGTGGTCTCAGGTTCAACTCTGGTGTGAGTCGACTTACGAATTACCCTCCTGGCAATCATAATGGTCTTATGACTGCAGTAATTATAATCGTACTGCTAGTGGTGATGTCATAAGCTCTGCATTTACTGTAGGAATTTCTTAGTATGTGCTGGGTACTTCTGATTTTCCTCAGTCGCAAGATTCTGCCAGATCCTGCCAGGTTTGCCTCCGATACTGTAAGCTTGCCTAAGCCTACCTCAGCAGTATCTTCGCCTCCAATACTGTGGGCTTGCCTAAGCCTACCTCAGCAGTATCTTCATCTCCGATACTGTTGGCTTGCCCAAGCCTACCTCATTGGTATCTTTGTCTCTGATACCGTGGGCTTGCCCAAGCCTACCTCAGTGGTATCTTTGTCTCTGATACCGTGGGCTTGCCCAAGCCTACCTCAGCAGTATATTCGTCTCCGATACCGTAGGCTTGCCCAAGCCTACCTCAGTGGTATCTTTATCTCCAATACCGTGGGCTTGCCTAAGCCTACCTCAGCAGTATATTCGTCTCCCATACTGTGGGCTTACCCAAGCCCACCTCAGCGGCATCTTCATCTCCAATACCATGGGCTTGCCCAAGCCCACCTCAGCGGTACCTTCGTCTCCGATACCGTGGGCTTGCCCAAGCCCACCTCAGCGGTATCTTCATCTCCGATACCATGGCC
>JABYPW010000714.1:0-21596 GCA_016880775.1 Phymatotrichopsis omnivora
CGCATCACCACTGTAGTATGCTCTGGTGCCGTTACAGCCTGATCAATAAACCCAAAGTGGGAGACATCGCGACAACGTGCAAGACCTAGACTCGCTTACACGGTCGCAACCATGTCTACATCCCAACAACAGCCGGTCACCCCCACAAGGGCCCCGACGCCAGCTAATACCTCAACCCGCCACACCAACCCCAAGAACTCAGCACAACCTTACCAAATTCCCCCTGCCCACGAATGGCAAGTTGAAGGGCGCACGCAAGTAGGCCCCACACAAATGCCTCAGAGCCAAGTCGCACAACCCCTTTTCAGAAACCCCTCCAATATTAGTCAGCACGCCACCAGCCCCACCCCATCCTGTGTTACCACCCCACACCCTCAAGCCACCTTCGCCCCAGAAAGTGCATTTCGGGGAATAGACGTTGGCACATAGGATGAAGATGCCCCGGCAGCAGAATACACAAGTGACGGAGATTTCCTGACCACGGACGAACACTTCAAAGGCAAAGATAAGGAAATGACAGACGTCGATGCCACCCCTAGAAAAACCAAAAACCGAGCGCCTGGACCCTCCCAAACCCTGCCCCTAAGCCAGATCACAGAAAATCCGCTACAAACGCTAGAGGACCTCACAGGCTCCACACTCCGAACACAAGCATTCGAACAACTCCTAAGCGAACAAATAGGTCTAACAGCAGAACCTACAAAGACCGCACTACTCAGCATGTTCATTGCTGACATATTCACAGCATTGTGCAACAAAATCGACAACTAATCGAGGTTCCTAATCAACCTACAAGACGCCAACCTCAAGCTTGGACGACAAGTAGAAGAACTGGAAAAAAGAACGAAACAAACACAGCAAGCAGCCCAGACTACAGCTGCCACGGTCCAATCCAGATCATATGCGCAGGCTGCACAGGACACCAAACTGAAAAACATCAAAACAACTAGTGGAGAAAACAGCGAGGAAAAAAACAAAGGGAAAAAAGCTAAGAAACAGGAACCAAACCAAGGTGGTCAAACAACCAACCCTGGGAAAAAGCAGAACAACAACGCCGAAAACCAACAGCAGCTCCCAAAAAATCATCAACGAGCCGAACGAAGAATGTACCTCTAGAAAACAGAGCCTGGCGAAATCAAGGATCGAGCTATCCGAGCTGAGAGACTAGCGTATCACCTATCGACTAGACTAATCGAAGACGCAAATCTGTCCCCCAAGGATGCAATGCTGGAAGCAATCACCATCAACGAAATGGGAACTGTCACAATGTACACCCCACCACACCTTACCGCGGAATTCTATAAGCCATACTCCATCATCATACAAAATGCCGTAATTGGATTTCTCACAACACAATTCGAAACGCTCAAATTCGCACCGGTCACAGCAGGAATAATGATCCACGGAATCCCAAGGTTTGCCCTACCCCAGACTGGACTAGGAACAGACCTACACGAGGAAGTGTCGAGGCAGATCATGGCCACCACTGGTGTCCAAATAGCGAGCACGAGATTGGTCAGACCTAAAGATGGACAAGAAAAACTGTACTGCTCTATTATCATCGAAACCCACCCATCCGAAATTAAGAAAGTTCACACTCCGCAAGGAACCCTGCTATACAACCGAAGAAGGAAAACGGAGCTGCTCCATCCATCGACACCCTACACGCAGTGCAGTAAGTGCTGGAGACTAGGACACCCAAGAGCAGCCTGCCAGGAACCAGTCCAAATGTGCGCAATCTGTGCGCAGGCCCATGACACCAAAAACCACCCCCACACATGCGAAATACAAAAGCACACAGACCCCTGCCCTAGCCGACCTGAAAGGGTGCACAAACTAGGACGATACTGTGCCAGGGAAGTAGCAAATTGCATCAACTGCCAAAACAACCACGCAGCAACTTACCCAGATTGCCCAGCAAGAAAAGAGAAGTTCCAACAGTTCCAAGAGGCGATCCAGCAGCGCAGGCAGGAATGTCTCCAACGAGAAGCGCACCAGAATGAATAAAGCAACAACATGAAGCAACAACAAAGGGATGACCAAAAGCATCCCACGAATAGCAAAAACCCTCAAAATGGTGACACTCAACTGCTCAGGAAATAACAGAGTGTTCATCAACTACATGCAAAACCAAAAATCCCCAGCACAAATCGTGGCCATCCAACACCCATATCTACACCAAGGAAACCCAATGAGAGCAAAAGGATATGAGACAGTAGTGCCCCAGAGGAAGAGAGATGGAAGAATACAGTATGGAACAGTTGTTTATGTTGAAAAGTGGATAGCGGAGTGTTTTTCTTTCTTTCCTATACCTGGGATTCAAGACCCAGATGTGGTGGCATTGAGTTTCAAGTCGAAGAGTTTTTCTTTTTCTTTTTCCTTTTTTGCAGTATACATACACCCAAAGGGCACAGATCGAACAGAAATTATAACACAGGTATTCCGGGAGCACGCAGGCCATAGGATCATACTTGGAGACTTCAATACACACCACCTGGACTGGAGCCTATTCAGGGCGTACACATACCACGAGCTACAAGACGGACAGAAACTGTTGGAAGCGGCCACCAGTACGGGACATGTCTGCACCAACATCCCAGGAGAGACCACCAGACAAGACCCAAGAGGAAGACAAGACGGAGTCATAGATCTAATATTTGTGAGCATGAACACGTACGGACGACTTACACCACCTTCAGTAGGAGGAGATGTAGGAAGTGACCATTTCCCGGTCACAATCGAGCTTCACCTGCAGGACACTGAGCAAGAAAAACTAGCACCAAACTGGAAGCTCTTCCCAGTTTATGACAAAGACAACATAGACCCAATATATCACCAACTAAAGGGAATCGTAACGGAATGGGACCAACAAGGAGACTTCCAACACTGGATCCAAAAAACAATACACCAGGTCGCGAAAGCACTATACGACGCAGTGCCAAAGAAAAACGTCACAAAGTACTCAAAACCGTGGTGGAACACTGAGATAGCAATCGAGCGCAAGGTATTCAAACGAGAAGCCAGAAAATACAAGAGCGGTAAAACAACCAGAGAAAATCGGAACATGGCCTGGAATAAATACTTCCAGTGGATCCAAAGCGCCAAAGACCGATACTGGAACCAGTGGGTGGAAAATGCGAGTGATCAAGACCTCTGGAACTACAAATTGGTAAGAATGAAAACCTCACGAGACCACAAACCATCAATTGCAGCAGGGATGGCAGAACAGTACGAAGCGCAACTGATAAAACAACTTTTCCCCCCTAAACCACAGCCAGATCCGCCAAAACCAGTGTGGCACCCCGAAATGCCAGAAGTAATGGAAGCTGAGATCCTGGAGGCCCTCCGGAAGACCAGGAACATGGCCCTAGGAAAGGATGCCATCCCATACCCAGTCTGGAAACAGGTAGCGAAAGGAGCGCCACACATCATCAAAGGAATAGTGAACGAAATACTTGGCCACAGATACCACCCAGAAAACCTCAAGGAAGCCCTGGGAGTACTCATACCGAAGCCAGGAAAAGAAGACTACGGACCAGTCAAATCATACCGAGTTATAGCCCTACTCAACACGCTCTCCAAAATAGTTGAAAAAGTCGCCCACGACAGATTGTACGAGCACGCAGTACAGAACAAAATGATATCACCATACTAGTATGGAGCCATCAAACAAAGAGGCATGGCAGATGCAGCAAACCGACTCTTCCACGAGGTGGACTGCCTCCAAAAAGCAGGATTTAAAGTGAGCACAGGCTTCTTCGACATCACGGGAGCTTTCGACAATATAGAGCAAGCCGAACTCAGAAAAAGACTCGAAGACGGAAACACCCCCAGGTACCTTACCAGCTGGATACTGTTGTTCATGAGCAATAGGACCATGCAAATGGTCTTCCCAGGAGCAACAGAAACCCTACACCATGTTAGATCAGGAACCCCACAAGGCTCTCCAATCTCCCCACTACTCTTCGTAATATACGTCGCCCCGCTGCACAATTACAAGGAACTACAGAACAAAGGATCCTTCATCAACGACTTTGCGGTCGCAGTTTATTCCAGGAACAGGAAAGAAAATAGTGGCAAAATCAGAGAAGAATTCCAGAAACTAGAGATGAAAGCGAAACCGATGAAAATCAAGTTCTCTGCCCCCAAAACTGACCTGATACATTGGGAAGTACACCACGAGAGCACACCAGAAGACGAAAAGGGACCAGTTGAAATAGGGGGAGCACAAATTACGCCCAAAAGGATAGCTATATACCTAGGGTACTTTGCGTCCACCAAGCGAACCCCGCATGCCCACTACGAAATCCGCATCGCCCACGCAATGAAACAGTTCGCACTCATTAGGAGAGACAACACAAGGTACAAAGGACTTACCCCACACAATCGGAGGTGCCTAGTAATGGGAATGCTAATCCCGCAAATGACGTACGGGGCAACTGTCTTCAAACCAGACTAAACAACCATCAAACTCCTCAACACCCAGTTCGGCAAAATGGCAAGATAGGTAACCGGACACCTCCGCAATACAAACACATTCCAGGTATTAGCCCAGGCAAAAATTCCCCCACCAGAAATCTGGATCAAATATCTTAGGGAGAAGTACGTCCTGAGAGTATCGACCATCACCGACCCAGAGCATCCAATCGCATCAATACTACCGGACTCGTACCCAGCTCTCACGACAAGAAACCCCGAGGACACCCATCGTGGTCGCTTAAGAAGAAGAACGATCGGAAACAAAAAGAAAGGCCTATACGTCCAGAAATGGAATGCCCCAAACATATACAAACCCGGAAGCTCCCCACCAGTCCACATTGACAAAATCCTACGAAGTATCCTCCCATATCTGGAAACCGGAATGCGATTCCATGGAGTAATCAGAACCGGCGAAATCACTCCGTCCTTATATCCGACGAAAGAACTGGAGGACAAAATCAAAAGAAAACTAATCGAACGGTGGAAAACGACAACAGCTGAGAATTCGAAGGACGAAGAAGAAGTCTTGCTCGGCGAAAACCAAATCTTTAAACTACCGATCGAAATTGCGAGCTGAATATTCCAAATGAGGTCTCGAAAGTCGCATCTCTCTGCACACACCTCATGGGGACGTAACGACCATCTCTGCACGCATTGCCACCAATACTATGAAACCATCCAACACGCAATACTGGAGTGCCCGGCAAGGACAGAAGCGCGCGAAAAATACATACCTAGGCCCCGTGATCTGGAAGCGATGTTCCGCTCAGAGGAGGAAACAAAACAAATAGCGACGTATGTATCGAAAACGAAGACCGGGATACCAACAAGGACCCATGCGTACGAATACCATGTGGCCATACCTGTTCGATCTGTGCCGAATAGACCCCCATCTTGTACCCCATCCCCAATACCGCCTAGCCCGTGTTCCACATGTGGGCCGTATAGAAGTTTTTTAGATTGGAAACCTTTCACGGAGGTAGCTCCGGCTGACGGATCAGCTACCCCCCCTTCTACTTTCCTTAGTCCCTCTAGTAATTTGTCTGATGTGTTGGATTTTCTTGCGGAGGATGTTGCCCCTTCTTATGATGATTTGGATTTGACTTTGTGGACTCTTTTCCACTTATGTTAGTTTGTTTTTGCGCTACTTTTCTGTGTTTTTCGGAGGAGATGTTTTCTTATTACTTCATAGCTTTCCATAGCTGTACAAGGATGTTCTTTTGTAGATGGTCGCTTCCTGTGATTTCCTTTCCTTCTCTCTTCAGTCTACAGACTAGCTACGAGCCTTAAGAATATATTTGTTCTTACTTCTCAAACTTTTTGCTTCTCTATCTCTTCTCTGCAATATAGGAAAGTGTATTTGTAGATCCAGACTTAGAACACGTTGAGATATCTGAGTTTACTCAGTAATACAATTCTTTGTTGAGTGGCACTTACACTTTACTGAGCCTTACCCTACACCTGAGAACACCTACTATAACAATTTCAGTCCAGAAGTCTAGGCTAGGCTAACACAGAGACCAGCATCACTAAAGGTATTTTCTCAGAGATCGGCAAAGGCTCAGAAAGTTTAGTGCAGCATCTGCCATTGAAAAGTTAATCCCATTGACCACTACATATGCTGCAAGACTAGGGAGCAACAAGAACTTGAGAAGGCAACTAGGCCCCAGTGGAAAAATAGTTTCTGCATTGGAAACTGCGACGGGAAAATCCACAGATTCTTCTGCAAAGACTATCACTGCAACGACCATTGGGAAAACAGAATCTACTTCAACCACTGAGTACCAGATACCACAAGTGGTAACAGTCACCCTAGACATAGGAAAAGCACTAGTACTATGCTTATGCCTGTGGTCAGATACCGACATCGTAACTGCAAGTTTTCTACTAGATGAGGAATTGGAGGACGCTGCCCTCAAATTCCTAGAATATCTTAGGAAATCTAAGGTTGACAACCTTCCAGTTGAAGTTACTATTCTCCTAGACACAACCAGTACACCAGGAGAGCGAAGATAAGATTGTTCTCTATCTGTACAAAGACGATCTTGTTGTACTACATGAGAACCACCCTGTCACCCCAGTCCAGCTTGATAAACTCAGGATCCTCTTACTCGCCATCATACATCCTAGTATTGATGAGTTCCTAGCAGCAAAGAAGTATTGGCATTAGTCAATGTCTTCCAAGGAGAAGCTTCCAGACCCACCAGAGGATATAAAAGAAGCATATCCTATCCTAGGCCTAGAAGAATTACAGTTCTAGTAAGATATCTATAACCTCAATAAAACCCAAGCCATTCCACAGTACTAAAGGAGCAGAGACTGGATCAGAGAGCACTACAATTCCAGTATTGATCAGGAGCATGAAGTTGAGGACCTAAAACAACAGCAAGTTGTGGATCAGTAGCAGATCGAAAGCCTCAAAAAGGAGCAGGTACCAGAAAGCGAACAACTTTGAAATCTGAGGCAGGAATGGATCACACTTCAGCTAAGAATCGATACCCTAGAACAAAAACTGGAAGACGAGGAGCAACAAGCACCAGAAATGCCTAAGCTAGCAAAGCTCAGGGACCCTAAAGCATTCAATAGGAAGGATCACAACCAGTTAGACCTATTCATCACGAGGTGCATAGACACCTTCGAGGTCAACGAGGATAGATTTGAGGATGAGGGCCACCAGATCAAGTGGGCAGCATCATCTCTGAAGGGACTGGCACAAAAGTGGTATATCACCAGAAGACTAAAGAACTCCAAGAATGAAAAAGCACCTGAGGAAACATCATCAGCTATTGAAGAAGCCATAAGGAAAGCATATGATGATCTAGATAAGGATAACACTACTTACCAGCAGCTGGAAAACCTCAGACAGAAGGGGAATGTGTCTAAGTATTATGCAGACTTTGATGGTCTTGCATTCAATGCCAGTCTACCTAAAGATAACAGGATGAAGATACTCCTATTCAGGAAAGGACTGAAGGGAAAGATCCACGAGGCCCTGGCCCACTAATCAAATGTCCCCAAGACGTACTCAGAGTTTATACAACTGTGTATCCAGTTAGAAAGTCAGCTTGAGTCAATCCCAAAAAGGGAAGAGAAGCCCACCAGCAAGTCCTAGGAAGAACAGCAGAAGCAAGGCTTCAAGAAACAGAACAAGTCTACCAACTACTGCCAGAAGGGACAATACTAGGAAAAAGAAAAGATCACTTAGGAAGAGAAGGATCACCGCAAAAACAAAGGATTATGTTTCAGTTGCAGAAAAGAGGGACATTATACCAGGAACTATCCAAAGAAGGAAACCAGCAAAGAGTCAAAGACCACTAATGCGAAAGTGGCAACTGTTACAATTTAGTTAGGAAACTCCAAGAGTCAGAACTAGATGGTGGTCTAGCTCTGAGGAAAACCTAGGCGAAAAGTCCTACCCAGAAAGCCGCCAGAACAGAAAACTCAGAAATGTTCTTAGAAGGAGAACATTTGATAGTCCAAGCAACATTGAATAACACTGCGGAGTGTTATACCCTATTGGATACAGGGGCAACTGGTTTCGCATTTATGGACGAAACATTTACACAAAGAAATGGTTTCGCTATATCAAAGTTATGGATGCCAAGGAACTTGACAGTTGTCGATGGAAGATAAGCAAGTAGCAGAAAGATCACCAAGGTCACCAAGGTGGAAATCTAGGTTGGACCAAAGAAAGAACAAGTGTTGTTCTATATTATGAAGCTAGCAGACTGTCCTATCCTATGAGGATTGCAGTGCCTATAGCACCATCAAGCGCAGTTGGATTTCAGGAGAAATCAGCTCACCTTCCTGGAAGAGGAGGGGAGAAGTGGAATCGATATCACCACTATCAGAGCAGTACCCTTCGAAGAAATAGCAGCAAGGAAGGACAGCAAGCTATATACCATTAGTATTACCAAACCTATCGAGGAAAAGGAGGCACCAGACACAATACTGCTAGAGGAATTGGTACTAGAGGAGTACCACGAATATTTGCACCTCTTGACAAAGAAAAAGTAGATGCTTTACCACCACACTGAAAAATCGATCACAAGATTCCACTAATTGAAGGAGGTGAACCGCCATGGTTACCTACCTATGGACTATCAGAGGTATAGCTACAAGAGCTAAGGAAATACCTAAAAGAGAATTTAGTGAAAGGATTTATCTAGGAGTTACAGTCTCTAGCTAGCACACTGATCTTGTTTGTGAAAAAGAAGTATGGATCACTCTGCCTATGTGTGGATTACCGAGGACTCAACAAAGTCACAATCAAAAATCGCTATCCATTGCCGTTAATCTAGGAAACATTGGAATGGTTGAAAGAAGCAAAGATCTATACCAAGTTAGATCTAAGATAGCTGTACAATTCAGTTAGAATTGCAGAAGGTAAGGAATGGAAGACTGCATTCCACACCAGGTATGGTCATTATGAGTACAAGGTTATGCCTTTTGGTCTCACAAATGCACCAGCAATATTCTAAGCATTTATCAACGATATCCTAAAAGATTATTTGGACATTTTCTGTGTTGTCTATCTAGATGACATATTAATCTTTTCAGAAAACCTGGAAGAACATGTTAGCCATGTGCAAACAGTCTTGAGAAAGCTAAGGGAAAACAAAGTTTATTACAAACCTGAGAAGTGCGAATTCCATGTTGCAAAAACAGAATTCCTCAGATATATCATCTCCCTAGAAGGCATCGCCACAGAACGCATCGCCATAGACAGCAAGAAGGTAGAAGCGGTACTCAGATAGGAAACACCCTAGTCAGTCAAGGAGATTCAAATGTTCCTAGGGTTTGCAAATTTCTACTGGAGATTCATTGAAGGATACTGAAGAGTAGTATCGCCGATCACAAAGTTATTAAAAAAGGACCAAAAGTTTGAATGGACAAAGGAAGCAAATGCTGCTTTTATAAGTCTCAAAGAAGCGTTCACATCAGTGCCAACCCTGAGACACTTCGACCCAGAAAAAATAGTTATTGTGGAAACAGATGCATCAGATCATGTGGTAGCAGGCATCCTTTCCCAAAAGTTCTAGCATAGGGATAGAAAACAAGTTTTATACCCAGTGGCATACTTCTCCAAGAAGTTTAACCATACAGTGTAATTATCCTGTGTATGATAAGGAACTGTTAGCAGTCATTCTCACATTTTCAGAATAGGAATGGCATATCACATATTTAAAATTCCCAGTTCAAGTGATAACAGATCATGAAAACTTAGAATACTTTATGACCAAGAGAATGTTGAACCACCGACAGGTAAGGTAGTCTGAGTTCCTATCAAGGTTCAACTTCCAGATATACTATCGACTAGGGAAATAGGGAGGAAAACCTGATTCTTTAACTAGGAGATCCCGAGATCTTCTGAAGGAAGGGGATGAATGTCTTGCTTATCAGGAACAGATGATCATTCAACCCCGCAATCTGGACCCTACATTGCAAGCGAGCCTACAGCTGCAGGTCCTCTCAGCAATAGTAGAGGTAGAGAAAAATCAAGATTTCGAGGAGAAAATCAAGAGGTCTTATGACAAGGACCCTGACACAAAGTCTATTCTACAGGCCCTGCACAAAGGAGAAAAGTCTTCAAAGCATGTAGAACTATCAGATTACATGATCAGGGAAGGATTGTTATTGTATAACAACCTAGTCAGTATCCCTGATAATATGGACCTAAAACTAGAAGTGCTCTGACAAAACCATGATCACATAACCACAGGACATCCTGGAAGGGCTAAGACATATGAGTTGGTAACAAGGAACTATTTTTGGCCAGGATTACGCAAATATATCAGCTGATATATCAGTCACTGTAAGGCATGCATAAGAGCGAAACCTGTTAGGCATGCACCCTTCAGCACTTTGAAACCCCTTGAAATACCTCAGAAGCCCTGGAATTCGATATCCATAGACTTTATAGTGGGGTTACTAACAAGTAAGGAATATGATGCAATCCTTATAGTAGTGGATTGCCTGACCAAAATGGTGCACTACATCCCTGCAATAGAAAAAGCAACAAGTGAAGATGCAGCAACCTTGTACCTACATCATATATGGAAATATCATGGATTACCAAAGGATATTACCTCCAACCAGGGTACCTAGTTTGTTTCAGAATTCTGGAAATCCCTTTGCAAAGTTTTGAGAATCAAAAGCAACCTTAGCATGGCCTACCACCCACAAACAGATGGTTGGACAGAAAGGACAAACTCTGTTCTAGAACAATATCTATAGATTTACTGCCATTATCAGTAGGATGATTAGGCATCCCTGCTTCCCCTTGGAGAGTTCAGCTACAATAACCAAGTGTTGGCAACTACCAAAGTTAGCCCATTCTATGTAAACTATGGATACCACCTACACTTCGCGATAGACATAGACCTTAGGTGAAGATCAAACACCCCTGAGAGTGTCAGGCATCTCGCTACCAGACTACAGGAAGCGCATGACTTATGCAGGGTAGAAATCGCTCATGCATAAGCAAGCTAAAAGGAAGCAGCAGATCAGTTAAGAAAACTGGCACCTGTGATGGAAGTTGGAGAAAAGGTTTGGTTGAATGCCAGAAATCTGCACACTCAGAGGCCATCTAAGAAACTCGATCACAAAAGACTCAGTCCATTCAAAGTTCTAACAAGAGTCAGAAAGCGAGCATATAAACTCAAGCTTCCTCGCTCTATGAAGATCCTCGAGTCTTCTACATCTCTCTACTAGAACCAGCAAGCAAACATGAACCAGTCACAGGCCAAGGAAATCCTCCACCTCCTCTAGTTATCATTGAAGGAGATCGAGAGTATGAAGTTAAGAGTGTTCTTAACTATAAACGCCTTCGAGGTGGCACTCTTTGCTACCTCGTCACATGGGTTAGCTACTCCAAGCCTACATGGGAGCTTTCCCAGAACCTTGAGCACTTCTATGAGCTCATCGATGAGTTCCACCACTGCTTCCCTAATAAACATAAGTTGTGATGGAGATGAGGAAATGACAGAGGTTTCCCTATCCCCCACCATGGTTACACCTGTTTTTGACTAGTATGGATGGATCTGCACCTCCCCTAAAGACAGTACAGTGAAGGAGGAACCCCTTGAAGACCCTCTACCATTGGGTCTTAAAACCATCGCTGACTAGAGTAGGGCACCGGTCTCATTCCAGGAAAAGCCCTAGCCCCAGGAGCCACCACTTTACGCTCTACAACCACAGTTCACCCTGAACCAATGATTCCAGCAATGGGAGGAACAGGTCTTGCCACCTATTTCCCCCATATCACCTCTTGGTTCGCCAGTAATCAAGATAGACCCTAAAAAACCTTATTGGCAGTATATGCCAATATCAAAAGTATCCGCCAGTTTCAGTAGATATACCCTCCTACTAGTACCAATAGTTCCTATCAATCCCCAGCTCCTGGAGATCAAGGAGGAACACCTGCCTGAGGCACCACCAGAGGTAGCTGAGAGCAACTCAGCAGTATACCAGTATTGTCCACTGATACCCCCATATATCTGCCTTGGAAATCTTAGGGAAAGATTGTGCTGGATAGTGGAGAATGTGAGAGATGACCACCTGAGAGAAGAAGTATTCCTAGCTATCACAGGAGTTCCAGCTTAAAGAGGGGGATACTGTAATAAACTGTGGTTATGTACTTTCCTACTTGGTGTATTCTCCTTGTTTTTCCTATTGTCAGTGATGATCTTTGGAGTTCCATGTTATAAATCATGAATTATCACTCAGTCATATATGGTCACTCATGTTTAACTGTCTGCCTTGCGAAGGTCATGAGAACAGTGTTTAGATTGAATGACATATGGAAAAGGATCATGTGGACAAAACAGGTTTTACAGAGACTGCTCTAGAAGGGAGGTAGTGCTCTTGGCGATTGGTATAAAAGAGAAGGAAATCTCACAGTCCTATATTTCCTTTCTCTTTCTTTTTTATGCAGTATCTTAAGTATACACCTTATGAATAAAGAGTTATTCCCACAAACCTTCAGCACGTCACTGCCTCACTCAATGCACACCTCTTGAGTCCTCTATAAGAGTTGTGTATCTTCTTCTATCCTGATTTACCCCAAAACCCTGATACAGACTGAGCATCAGTTGTATAGCTGAAGGAGTTGTCCTTTACATAATAGTGATCACCAAGGAGCTGTGATTCTGTTTGTTTATTTTTGTGCTAGATGACAGCTAGTATAGGGTCATCGCTAAAGTGACATCGGAGTTGTAGCACTCAATTTCTTGACGGAGTCAAGACATCTATCCTACAGTGTTGAGGTAAGTGGCATTGGGGACAGCATGGACAATGTACTTCTTCCATGTGTGGTTGCGGTTGATTCCTGTTACTTCACTAAACTCACTAATAGCTTTAGTGATAATGGGTCAGTAGGCAAGGATGGCGGCGGCAGTGACTGTCTCCATGGTGGTGAGAACAAGCATGGTGGGGTTGTTGTTACAGCATCACTGGATGCACAAGAAAGATAGAGCCTTGGCCTTCTCTATGGCTGAGTTGACTCAGTCATGGATCTGAATGTGGGCATCCTTGCTGAAGGCTGATGGTTCTTTGATATTAACGATGATTTCTCAGTCGCGGCAGGTAGGATAGTGTAGGAGGGGAAGGGGGGTGGTTGGGAGTAGGTCCTTCTAGGTAACTAGACCACCCTTCTTCTTCTGCTTTTTAGAGATGACTTGAGCCCAGGTTTGAGCATCCTGTGCTGGTTGTGGGGCAGGGAGAGAAGTAGAGGTAGTGGCAATCAAGCAGATTTTCTGAAGGTCCTTCACAGTCACTTTTTGTTATTTCTGAATATCCTTGAGGGACTTAAGTATTTCTGGGGGAGAGGGGGAAGTCTCAGTAGTGTAGGCTGGGGCTTCGGTTACAGGCAGGGGCAGTCGTGACTCCAAGGTGGCAACTCAGTTAGCAAGGTCCATATAGGTACTGGCGATGGTGTTGAGAGTCAACTGGATCAAGGCCAGCGACTGTTGAATAGTGGGAAGGTCTCTTGTGAAGAAAGCAATAAGGTTAGCACTGTTGTAGCTGTCTACAGCTTCTCTGTAGTTGTAGTCGCTTCCTGAGAATTTACCACTGGTGGTAAAGTTGCAGCCTAGAAGTGTACCGAACTTAGATGTAGCAAGATTGATCTGGACTTTTCAGAGGGCTTTGACCTATCTAACAGCTTTAGCAGGGAAGCTAGTGGGATCATGGTCTTGGGGGAAAGAGGGGGCAGGGGTAGGAGCAAGGGCAGGGGGGTTGTGATGATATGACATCGCTAAAGGTTGGAGATTGAAATATCAAAAGTGTTGCAATTTCAAAAAGTAGAAGTATGAAGGTTGAGAAGCCTAAATACAGAAGTAACCAACATCCCATCCTTAAATAGCCTTCTATCCAAAGAAATGAGTTATGAATAACATAAGAGATTATATAAGAAATAGAACCTGAAAGAAACCCTCAGATTCTCCATGACTGATTCTATCATCATATGACCCAATCATAACATTCCTACGAGTTGTAACGGAAATGATCAGTGTCTTGGTATGAGCTCAGATTCCTAATCATTGGGTATAATCATCATCACACGATGCTGGCTCGAAGTCATACCAACTGCAAGTGACTAATTCATAGGAGTTACTCAAGTTGGTCTAATCATGTGAGGTACACTTGTCAGAGGATAATAGATTAGTCAGATCCTGACTCATCTTGATAGAGGCACCACATTTAATAGCTATTAGGGCAGAGCCCATTTATGTGTGGTCCTTACATGCAGAGGAATAGGATATACTTATTAATGGGTAATCAACTAATATAACCTATTATCACATGGAGGCCTTGGTACCTTGGCTGTAACAAGGGAGGTCTTGTACTGTACTAGGTGTTTGGTATCTATGAGTAGTTTATAGTCTCTACAGGTTCTAATTTAGAGGGCTTTATAGTTCTACAGGTCTGAATCTAATGCATTCTCAACCTATAAGTTCCAGTAGTAGTCCTTAGCTTATTATATCATTTAAAAGTACTTGTTTTATACCATATTTTGCTTCACCTTTATTGTATAGCTATACTTATATAGTCTAGCTTATCTTTTGAATACTTTTTACTTAATGGATAGGGCTATATTCTACTAGAGTTTTGAGTACTTTGTTAGTTACTTCTTTAGAACTATGTTATAGAGAACTTTTACATTCTGGTGTATTTTGTGATAAATATATTCTTAGAAGTCTCCTATCTTATCCTATATAGTACAGATTCTATCTAGCTAGTGATATACCACGTATCTGTTAGCTTTATCGTATTGTGGGAATAGATCCCATTTTAGGGTAAGATTTTCTTTTTTAGTATCCTGGAGGTACATCTCTACCAAGACTGGGAATTGATTACTACCTACATTACTACCTACTGTCAAGGGGGTGAGCCTGTTAGATGTTTTAGTGCTGGTGAAGATCAGGTGTATGACTCTATCTTGTATTCCTACTAGGTCATTCCTAGTTATTTCCCCTAGTATGTTAATATACACATGTCCTAGCTTTGAATAGGCTCTGGTTCAGGTAATAGGTGTTAAAGTCTCCTAATACAATCCTGTGGTCACTGTAAGCTTAAAATATGTTGCAAACAATTAGGAGTTAGAGAAGGGGTATAAGCATGAATATAGATTTTCTAACTAGGGAAAGTGTATATATTCTTGTTATAGAACTCCTCTAGACTAAAGGTGGAGCTAGTGATATATAATAGAACATAATTTTATAGGTATCCCTAGGTGATGACTCTGCTATTTCTAATCCTCCTAGGGTCAGTAGTAGGAGAGTATTAATTAGTTAAGGTAGTAGGACAAGGGGTTAAGGTAGATATAGTAACTAGGTTATACAATGGTAAAGATAGGTATTTAAGAGGTATTAAAACAGAAGAGTAAGACTAATACTAAAGCATACTATAGTAGTAATTATATGGAAAGAATTTGGTAAAAAAGGAGACAACTCCTTAGTCTAGTTTCTAGTAAACTCTATCTAAAATTCCTAATAAGAAAGCCTTAATTTTAGATGGAAACTTTTTCCAGGGTACTTGTAGGATGCCAATGAAGCTAGAAATAGAGAAGATTTTGGTTACAATAGTGAAAATGTATAGGCTAGGGTAAAGTAAAGAGGAGATCATTAAATGTTAAATAGAGAAGGAACTAGTACACAATAGTTTTCTATAATTCTAGAGATTATATTATTATATATACTAACTATTTTAAATCTGGCTATAGAATACTATTCCATATATTATTATTATATTTATACCTAGAATTTCTTGGAAAGTTATAAAATAATATCTCTTTTAAATATACTAATACTGACTTAGAAGTTTTTATAATACTGATATAAGAGTATTATATCATCTAGCCTTAAGTTAAGGTAGTATTTACATAGTACTTTTTCAATGCTCAATATGTCAAAATAAAAAAATTTATGATAAGAAATATAATATTATTCTAACTCTCCTACTATGAAAGTTATCTTACCCCTTTAATATAGTCATAATATCCTCAGAATTACACAATAAAGTAGATGTAATTTCCTTCTTTCTTCTTAAAAAAAAAAAAAAAAATGCATTAGGAAGAACTTAATAATTTTTTTTTTTGCAGCACCATAAATCAAGTTATTATTTTATTATTATACTAGATTAAATATAATAGCATTAAAAGCTTTATTCCACAGCCACTACACTGACTAGATCAATCCATAATCCTGACATGATTCCCTTTAAAGTCTTGTGTTGAAAATTTTTATGAGTGTCTGGCATAGTGAGCATACCAGAAAGTTTGTTAAAGATTTTAAAACTATGGGCATCCTTGTAGAAGATATATTGTCTGACTAAAGTTGAAGGTCTTGTAAGTGTTAGAATATTGTCGGATATTGATGTTTTCATAGGTGGAATTATGCAATATGACATGGGGGTGGAATATCCAATGATTCTTATTATTATTATTGAACCCCCATCTTTGTTCAGTCAATTGAGTTTTGGAAAGGAATTGCGACTGGTGAACGCTTCTTGGTTTTCAAAAACTCGGTACTGACAGAAATCGAGTTTCCCGAGTAAAAACCGGGCTGGATGTCAAGGTTGTGTTTCATGTTACTTATGAAGGGGAAGCCTGAGCTTTAATTATAACCGCCAGAAACGCGAACCTACTAGTACGAATTTTGATAGTTACGTTTATAAACGTGTTTGTTGCGTGTTTCATGCTTCGTTTCTACGACAGCTTTTTCTCGAGCTGCATGTGAAACATACATCCCGTGCGCAATTGCGTGTGCCGTCGTTAGTTCCATTGTTTTTGTTTAAGGTGGAAACACTAGATACGACCTCAATGGCCAAGACGTAAACCGTTGTTAGTTTCACCCACCCCTTATTCTAATGAACCTGACCTATGCAAAAGCGTCGTCTCCTGAAAGGGTTATAACGCATTGTTCAATAGTATACAATGTATATGCAGTTGTCACTTCAATTATTACAAGCTCGGTGTGCATCGCGAAGAACGTCGACACTTTTGCTACCTTCCCTTTTTTTTTTTTTTTTTTTTTTCCCTTCCCCCCCTTTTTTCCGTATATATATATATATATATATATTATTCCGTATATCGTATTCGCCGTGTTCGTGTGGTTGAAAGTCCCGGCATTACTACCAGCTACAATCGCCAATGATACCAATGGTGTTAATTTCGATAGTGCTTGATTGTTGGGATTATTTTTATTGAAATGCTGATACAAATCTAAATATCACGTGGTCATGAATTAAAGCGCGGATGATACAAATAAGCCGCTACTTCTGTGAGCGGGCTGATCAAAATCCAATACTGTTTCTAGCAAATAACCATTCGTGGTAACTGTTTGGGTTTATCTTAATTTTGATCTTCACTTACGTTATGGAATTAATCATTTCATAGGACGGCCTTTATTTAAATCGACGTGTGCAATCCTCGGAGCCTTTGACGACATCGTTGGCTCTAGTACTCTACAATCTTGAACCTCACATTTAATGCATAAGGTATTTCTTGGCGTATCTCGGCGCAGCACGCTATCCCCCGACCACGCAGGGCGCCGCAGAGCGGCGCTGCGAGCCAAAGTTCTCATTTCCAAAAAACTGGAAGATGAGCTCGGATGCTGGAGCGGATGCAACCCGCATGAAAAATTTTCCTTTTTGCATGAGTACGCATGGTCGTGCATTGCTCAGCCCCCGCCTGGATAATATTTCCCAGTGCCGCTCATAACAAATATGTGGGCACGTGCTCTGCACTAGTATGTACCTGGAAATATACTGTTGTGCTGTTCTCACTGTTCTTTATGGTACATGTAGTTAGGAACATAACGCCTTGCCAGTGCTGGCAAGATCCTAGGGTTTCTTGCGCAAAATTATCGAGTTGCAATTGATGGTTTTAAGAACTTGCTTCTTGGTAACCACATTGGACGACGTCATGCACTCTTGTTTACGCAAGGTACTTCCCCAAGTTCTGGAAAAGTCGAATGGTTGGGAAAGAAAATAGGCCCGTGAGCGGAATTAGGGATCATGGGTAGCGCGATACGTAATACTTCAATCCTCATTGAACCCAAAGTGCCACTACATGTCCAATTCCAAATGCGAGGCCACGAAAAAAAGAAAAACCTCTATGTATTGCTTAATTTTATCCACTAGCAGTACAAATCCAAGGTATCTTCCCCCTCCGCAACGTCCCCGAACTAAAAGTAGACACAACGCTTGTAATTCCAATTACACACGGTATCAAAAACATATCCACAGGCACCGCAGTTCACCGTCACCACAAGTTCCCAGAACCTGAGTGTCCAATACTTGTCACATCCTTCCACTCCATTGCTAAGTATCCCTAACCTTATTCTCTATTGCCTGCAGCTCTCTCGTGCGTGGCACGGAAAAATGAAAAAAAAGAAAGAAAAAAAAAAAAAAAAGCTTACAAATACTCCAACTACTCCCATCACGGCGATACCGTAAAAACGCTATAAAAAAAAAAAGGCGAGAAAAGCAAGCAATAAAGCGATAGGAAATCGTAAAAGAAAAAGTACAGTTTTAAATCTTTTTTTTTTTTCTCGCAGACTGTTCTCTTGGCACGGGTGCACACTAAAAAAATGTGATGCACAGCAAATCACCCAGGATAACCTTGTCCGTTCCGTCCCCTTTGCAACACAAGTCTCAACTTCAGCCCAACAAAGTGACAACAGAGAAATAAACATAACACAGTCCCATGGGCAACAGGGATAGATGGTGGTCAAAAGCAAAGAAAAGGGCAGGGCTTATATAAAACAAACACCTGGATAAAGGACAGGAGAAAAATGAGAATTAAAAAAAAGACACCAGTCCTGATATACCAGATGATAGAAAAAACTTAATACAAAAAAGGGATAAAAAGGACCAATTAGACTCCTTGATACTCATAGCATAGAAAGAAAGAAAGAAAAAAAACGCAAAAAAAAACGCAAAAAAAAGTCATGAAAAATGCCTATAAAAGAAATTGGAAAAATGAGTGCAACTAGCGAAATGAAGAAAAAAAACATATATGCATACACCGAGGGACTCCCATGGTACCATCCTAACCTTGACTATATCTCTTTGTCATACTTCATAGTAATCCCTTGCAAAAATGAAAATGAAAAAAAAAAAAAAAAAAACAGCAAATGAATCCTACAATATCACGCATCGACAGCTCGGACTGCTCACGCCCCCACCCCTCTCTCTAGAATGCCCGAATGCTCCTTTCGTGCTCCGCTGAGTCATTTCATCGTCCCCAACTTCAGGTGGTCGGACAGTCATGTGGACTACGTTCGGGGAATCATCTTTGAGTCGGTATTCTAGCCGCACAAATCAATCAGCGTGTGAGCTCGAAATAGCAGTTATTCAAAGGTCTCGATATATATATATGTGTGTGTGTGTGTGTGTATATATATATATATATATATATATACCTTTCAAGAGATGTTCATCATTAAGCATTCGGCCGAAATAAATTAGCCTTATAAAATGCGCGCTTGCGGGTCTTTGATCCCATTCTACAGTCATGTGGATTAGCTATCCAACCAAAACATTGCATTTTTCTTTATGCCGAAGAAAATTTGCATATATAAAAACCCACCCACACCCGGGAGAAATCAAAGATATGACCAAATAACTAACCATCCTTCCAATCCTTCCAGATACAGTCTTTGAGCTGCCATACACTCATCTCAAAGGGATCTGTCAACAGTGTTCTGGTGGCCGGACTTTCGACCGAATGGCGGTCCAGATACGCCTTATCCATCAAAATATTATGACGAACTCCGGACATCAGGAGCAGAGTGATAGATAATGATGAGGGAGTCTCCATTATTGGGGAAGGGGTCGGCGGTGTTTTCGATTCAGACGATTGCGATGCAGCCTCTGCTGGAGCAGGAGCAGAAGCGGCCGCAAGAACAGGCGGCTCTTTTATTGCCGGTGCCGAGGAATTTGTGTCTGACGGCTCAGTTGGCGGGGGGGCCGTCCTGACAACGGGAGAGCTGCCATT
This sequence comes from Phymatotrichopsis omnivora, assembly GCA_016880775.1. Lineage (NCBI taxonomy): Eukaryota > Fungi > Ascomycota > Pezizomycetes > Pezizales > Rhizinaceae > Phymatotrichopsis > Phymatotrichopsis omnivora. The sequence goes on from JABYPW010000714.1 coordinate 19,982, forward strand.
GGGTTCAACCTTACTAGGAGCATCGCTGGTTATGGGGGATACCGATGTTGCTGGAGGGCGGGCATTCTCGCTCGACGAGCCCGAGGCTGAAGCCATCTCCAGCGATGATTGAGGTAGGGGGGTATTGGTAGACATGGTGTATTACTCGGTGACAGCTCAACACAGATGGAAACACGACTGGAGCCGCCCCCCTCTCGCTCACTCCAACTCCCCTATTCCAAGGCTTTTCCTGCTGCAGATCTCCTCCCCGAAATAAGCAACGTCGACGCGAAAACCGCACCTCCCGAAAAATAATCACCTGTCGCGACTCGCTTCCTAGCAAATCCGTATTTTATTTTATTTTTTTTTTATTTTTATTTTTATTTTTTATTTATTTTTTTTTTTTTTTTGGTTTCTCCGTCTCGGTGTTATTTTTATTATTCGTTTATTTTATATTATTTTTTCCTTTTATTTCCTTTTATTTTATTTTATTTTTCCCTCAAATGGGCCTTAAGCCGGAAAGCGTTTGTTTATTCGAACGGTACTGTGGTGGTAGCGGTGGTGATCGGGTTCCTGGAGGGCGTGGGTTGGAAACCGAGAGCAATGCGAAGTCGGGTGATTCTTTGAAATTGATTGAATGCTATGAGGCGAATGGCATTGGACAAGGAAGGGAAACAACGTCGATAGCAAAAAAATTCCAGTCGGCGAGGAGTGTATATTTTTTCCGCGAACAGGTCGGAGATGCAGACAAGAGCAGATGTCAGGGAGCGAGTGGAGCAGGAGCGGTGGCAGGCGAAGCAAAGAGGAGACGAGAGAGCGCGCCCGCGTAGCCGGAGAGAAGGCAAGCCCAAGGAGGCTCCGTCAGATGAGCTGCAGAGGGCGTTGGAGAGAATATCGGATTTTAGAAGACGACAGCAAAGAGGTAAAAGATCCCTTGAGAGAAGATGATGCTGCGGTGGAGCACACAGCACGAGGGGGATGTTTTCCTGTCAAGGTTTACGGGCTGCGGTTCCAGTTAGCTGTGTAGGCATCGCCGGAAGGCAACGGAGAGGCACCAACCACTGTGTGCTACCCAGAACGAAACTGCAAGAGTGCCCGACCAGATAAAAGAGCGACCGATGCATGAGTTCGCCAATGGAGCACTATGCAAACAAATGCGACCTCTTTAACATGTAGGCGCCACTCTTATAGGGTTCCTTTGATGCCCGAGTTCCTCAAAATAAGGGAGCCGGTAGTAAACATTCCAGCTCCCGGTAACTTGCTGCTCGATACTTGGATCTAAAGAGCCACGAGTGTCTTACCTTAATCACCATGAAAACGGCAAAAACACTAGCCATCCTTAGTCAGCAGATTTGATGACAAGTCCGAGCAACACCTGGGCACTTGGAGGGCATACACGATGCCAACTGGTAAGTTTCAAAGTCTCAAGGCTGTGCCTCTGGCGGCCGAGTACTTGCAGAGTAATGAACACGTGCTACGCAGAACACACGGCTTCATGCTGAAGTCCTTGAACCCGAAGTCCTTCAAGTTGACGCGAGAGCAAGCTTGGACGATCATGCTGTGGCTGATGATGTGTCCCTCTATGTCAGCACTAGCTACTCTCGAGAATGCTACAGAGTTTAAGATCACCCCGGAG
>JABYPW010000715.1:0-13330 GCA_016880775.1 Phymatotrichopsis omnivora
CAAGAAAAAAAAAAAAAAAAAAAAAAAAAAAGAACCTTAAGCGAGGTCGGCTACATTATGAAATTTGACTCGAAACACAGCAATGGAAAATAAGTAGCATCTAATGCATAACATCTGTTTCATTATCCTCTACCCAATTTTAAACTTCATCATGATCCTCGCTAGAGAGCGAGGTGATGCCAATATATTCCTAGTAAATATAAAGTGGCGATGTCGGTGTTAACACCTGTGCCACCAGGAGGCGTCCGTTTGAAGCTCCCTATAATTTTTTTTCCAACCCCCCCCTTTTTTTTTTCTTTATGAAGGCGGTAAGGAAATGGCAGCATACGGTACACCAGCTCCGAAATGATGGTGCTTTTGCTCACGGGCAGAAAGGTATGCAACAAAACGAGAGCGTCGTCCATCTGAGATAGTGTCGGAATAAGATTTGGGAAGGAGGAACCCTAGGCTGTTAAGTACTTCGCTAAGCCAAGACATAGTCTGCTCTGGAAGAAACTTGTACTGAGATACATCGGATTCATGGAATAGAATGCAGCTGGCATCCGGGGCTATACCATAACCCAAGACACCCTTTCTAGATAGAAATTAAGTTTGCAAGGCCTGCCGGCGGTTGGTTCAGGTCTATTAGTCTGTTTCAGATTATTCTGTTTTCGGGTCTAATATTGGTTCCATAAGTGTATAAATTCGAGCAATTCTCCACGAATGATGGGAATGTATATGGCGGAGGTTACTATTAAATCACTTTCAAGCCCTTTGAAGTATACAATCTCTTCTAGTTCATAGAAGTAAATTTTAAAAAAGTCTCATTTCATGAAATTATATGCACATAACAAACAATAAGCACTAGTCTGGCCCTCAGGCCCTACGTGAAGTTGAATCACGGAATAATTGGGGGGTCGGGATATTTTCAAAAAAGATTTCCAGAAGATGAGAAACTAATATAGGGCTGAAATCATAAGGAAAATCATCTGAATGGTTGAAAAAAAATTTGCGACCCATTGCAAAGGTTACCTAAAAAATGAGCTGGGTGGTGCCACAACTGCCTGCGAGTATAGCCACACAGTGGTATGTTCATTGGGCAGCGATTCTACCCCGTATCAGCGCTAGCCATGAATGCGAGGACTATAAACACAAATCCTAGCCTTATATGCACAAATCCTAGCCATATCCCTCCCTCCTACAACTTCACTAACCCTCCCCAACGGGAGTCAACTGATATCAAGGACTTTCAAACAGAGCCTCTGCAACCACTGATACAATGGGATGCGAAATACGGAAAGAAATGGGGTATCAATAGCGACTCCATTTTTTATCGTAGCATTTCAATTCACCCAGTTCTCAGTTTTGGACATCTCTTTTTATACCCTTCGGTAGCTATCTACAACGTCGTTGCATACCCCAAATTCGCGATGCGATACAAGTTTCGAATTTGTTTCGTTTACCATTATCCGAGCTACATGTGGGGGTTTTCACACTATCTTCTTGTACGTTGAGAGCGGTTGCAATTGCGTCACCTACCGAAGTGCGCAGTGGAGGACAGTACAGGCGCACAGGACCAGAGACTTGTCAGGGCGGAGGGGGAGGGATTAGGGACAGTGGTGGTGGCTCTGTTAAGCATAAGGGTGGTAGCTTTTAGAGAGTGCTATGGAGGGTGAGGAGGCGATACGGGGAGGCCTTGTGGGTGGGTGCTGTTGATTGGTTCTTCAGTCGTGTGCCGATTGGTTCGGCGGTTTCTGCTTTCCACCGCCCTGGTTCTAGTATTTAGGCAAAAGGTAACTTTCTCCTTTTTTCACCTTCGCCGCTCATTAAAGTTTACCCTAAAGCGCCTAGCTATGGCACGCTATATTATTTTTCATCTACTTTTTATTGACTTTTCCATGATACGATATCTCGTAGGGCAGAGCGCCATAAACTCAGGCTCAAGTTTTTGCCGTAACTTCCAATTAAAAATATACGTAATTAATCCATCTTTATTTTTTCCTATAGTTCTTAGGTAAACAAGGTTAGTATTAGGGCTGCTGGGAATTTTTCAGCAGCTTTTATTCAGCATTTTCCAGGACATTATTTATGAGATTTTTTGTAGTCAGCATTTTTTTTTTTTTTTTTTTTTTTTTTTTTTTTTTTCACTGAATATGTAAGAGGTAGAATGGAGGATGTGAATTCCATACGACAGTAAACACTTATGTAAATTCTTACAATAGAAGCTTGATTGTCGATGGGACCTTCCTTTCGCAGAGTTGTGAAGCCACTAATTTCAAACCTTTGAAGAAAGCGAAGAGAAATTACACTCATGAGAACTACTGAACTACAATCCTAAGAGAAACCCATCCTTATATCTTTTTGCCCAAGAGAGCCACGGAAAGAAAATAAATGAATCCGAACCACTCGCTTTGAAGCAAAGAAACAATGGAAACACAAAGAAACAAAACAGAAACAGAAACTGCGCGAAAGTCCTTTGCGAATACAAACTCTAGTAGGATGTATTTTCGTTATCTATCCTAGCACAACAAAAGACCCTCGTCGTGTACGCGACAGTTAGTTTTAAAGCCTAACTATGTACAACATCTTTTGCAACCTCTAGCTTCAGACTCCTCCTTTAGCCATCTCTCTATCTACAGCTAACAAAGTTACCAGTATCCCCATCAACACCAAAGATAGAATACTAATAGGCCCCTTTTCATTTATGTGGGTCCCATGCACTGTCATCGGGTTGTCAGCGAGCGATGAGACATGATGCAACACCGAAAAATCAGTTTTGTCCATTCCATCCTCGCATCAACCAACGCGATAAGATAATAGCATAAATTGAGAATTCAAATAGATAATCGAAAAATAAAAATAAAAAATAAAAAATAAAAAATAAAATAAAAACAAAAATAAAAATAAAAATAAAAATATCGATAAACAAAAGGGAAGATGGATTTCTCATCAATGTTTCAGTTCAAAGTGATTTGATACAGAGGTACGAGAAGGGATGGCGTAAAATGCTCAGAAAATGCCAAGAAGCATGAAATATTCAAACATTTGGAATAAATGTGAAGGAAAAAAAAAAAAAGAGAGAGAGGGAGGAAGAGAGAAAGGAGCTGAGTACAGAGATCCCAAATAATCAATTGTAAAAATATTGAAAAATTTTGGCACGAACAGTCAAAATGGGACTGGAAAAAATTCGTAAAACCACCAATTTTTGTAGCAAGCATCATTCTAAATCACAAAAAACGAAAGGAATTTCTATCGCTTCCCCTAAACTACCCCTCTCATCAATGTATCTCCGCTCAAAGGTACCCCACCCGGTACTTCATTCGATACCCTCCTCCCTCGCCCCGGAATATCTCTTCCGAAGCCCACCTCTAATGCCGTCGAATCACCAGGCGCCCCAATTATTCCAAATCCCGCACTGATACCCCACCCAGCCCTCCTCGTCGCCGCCCCTCCGGTCCACTCCGACAGTTCCTCCTGTCCATAGGTAAACCTATCTCGCGATCCACGTCTCAGCGGTACGTGATTCCACCTAAAGTCCCAGACGGAAGCAAAACACATGCGATATGCCAAAATGGCCATCAAAACTCCAATGGCAGATCCAACAACAATATCATACCAGTTGTGGGTCATATCGAGCATCAAGGCACCCACAATCAACGTTGCGGCTACAAGAGGTGTGCAGAAGAGAATCAATTTCCAGAATGACGGATGGTAGTTTGAGAAAATCTTAAGATGGGCGTTGAAGTAGAGGGAGAGGTAGAATAAGCCCGCCCAGATGGCCACAGAATGACCAGAGGGGAAAGATTGCATGGCATTCGCGATTTCGTCGCGGCGCCTGGGATCTGTGGAGTCCCGGCAGATACTGGTGTCGAAGTAAAGGCTGCCGAAACCTTGGCCTTGAGCAGTGGTGATTTGGGGGTCGCAGACCTGTTTTATGTTATCATTATTTTTTTTTTTTAGAGAGGGAAGTACTTACTGTGAGAAAGTGCGGGCGGAGACCTCCAACGACTAGTTTGATGATGATCTGGATTACCGCTCCTGTCATAACGGCGTAAACCACGCCCATACATCCATTATTGACATTCCAGAAGCTACCGCGACCCAGAAAGCAACCTCTTCTCTTTCCGAGGACCCGGAGCCTCTTCCCGAGTGGCCCGTACGTACCAATTCCGAAGAAATTGACGAAACAGATGGAAATTATTGGGACGAAGACGGCCATCATGGCATCGGGGATAATGCCGATGATTTGGCGCTGCTTCGGATATGCGAAGCCTGGATTAACGATTTCCGAAGAGCTGAAAACAAGTCCGCTTAGTACAAAATAGGTGTTGGGTTGGGGGGGGGGGGGTTTCACGTACCTATTAATCCCATTCTGAGGATTAAAAGTAACGGCAAACAACTTTCTATATGGAATAGGACTCCACAGCAACAGCCACAACGCGATAGCTCCCAGAAAAATAAACCTATTCCTAATTAGCTCCCGGACAACAGTTTTTCCCTTTAATAGGGAAAGACGTACGCAGCGACATCATGCCAGTAAAGCTTAATCCACTCCTTGAACGTCGGTGCAGGTCCATACGGATCCACCCACATATCCCCATTAAGCCCTGTCTCCAAATCTCTACCGGGCTTCTCCCGAATCGGCTCAGCGGTCGAACTCGATGTTGCCCCAATGGAGGTTCTGTTCACCGGCGCCTCAGTGTTGACTGTGTTTGCGCGTGGGGTGGTAGACGAGTGAATGGGCGGTGGATATGTTGGTTCTTCGGGAACGGCAGCAGAACTTCCATCCGCGGCGGCTTGATGTTGACGTCCAAAGAAAGGCATGATTACAGAGTTACCACAGATTAAGGAACGACTCGCAAGTACGAAAAAGCTTCAAGCAGCCAAAAAAAACCCAGCTATTTGTACTCCAACCCTCAGCTTACCAGTGGCAAGAACTGCACATGACGGGCATGGCCTGCACTTGACTGCTCCACCAGCATCGAGGGCGCCGTGGTCGCAGGTCCACAAACAAGAAACGAAAGTCACGATGGATATTCAAGTTTGAAAGGATTCAGAATTGGTGTCAGGCTGACGTTTGCCAAGACCACGTGCATCAAGGTAGAGAACCTTACTATCGGTTGAGTGCTGGACCCGACATTTTCCGTGTGGCTCCAGGCATGCTCTAAGTTATAACCGCCAATAGAGTGTCTCGTTCTTGGTGTGGCTGTGCATCTCGACATCTGCCCGTTTGATTATGACGACGATGAATCGAAATCACTGTGCGGAATATTAACGACATTCGTTTCTTTACTCCACCTCAAAGCGCCTCGGCCATGCTATGCTCTACACTGCTTTGTGGACCGGTGCGAATCGCGGAAGTCCTAAATGCACAGAAACTGAAAAAGAGCACCATATGTAAAGCGCTTACGAGTTGAAAGACAACGAGATGGCTCGCCTGGCTATACATACATGTACCGGTGGGGAGAGGTGGCGAGGGGGTGGAAGTGCGGTGAACATTTACAATCCTTAGATACATAATGTGAATGATGAAATACGAAGAAATAAATTATTAGTATGGTTCACGATGTAATTTTAATAAAGTATGGTCCGTGTATGAGTTCTGTAAATAAATTGAAGAAGGTTCTTGCAACGGAATAGGACTACCAATGGTGTGTAAACTTGGCAAGTATTGTGCCGGAGTATCGGGTTGGGATTGGCTCAACCCAAAATTTCCCCCGTGGATTTCAAAAGGAAGGACTTCCCTTGGAAACTCCATTAATAACCCTACACTTACGGGAAATATTTCTCTTTTATTTTAGCGAATTCTCACACGAAAAAGATTCTTGGAAATGATTATAATGATGAAACTGAAATATTATTAGGAAAGGCTGCGCAAAATTTAATTTTAAAAACGATACTTATCTTCAAAACGAATTAGCCTTCAACTTAGATGTAACTGGATGAATAGAAGAAGGACAAGGAAAAAATACGAACAAAAGAGAGCACAAAATTAGGATTCAATGATTTGGAAGCTTGGGAATGCATGGAAGATGCCGGGGTTTTGCGGGATAGGTATAATTCCAAATTGTGGATGTTCATCCGCTTTTCTTTCTACCATGTCTATTCAGATTTTTTTTTCCCGCAGCTTCGACGGTTAATTCAAATGGTTGCTAAATGAATGGGTCGTGCGCAAAAAAGCGCATATTATGCGTGGGTGTAACTACCATGACACTTTTTGTAGCGACAAGGCTTTGACGTTACAAGGCGTTACAGACATTGAACGCTGCATTCATTCGCGGCTTCATCTATTACAAATAGGTAACTCTTGTCCAGCTTCCACTCTCTTGAGTATATGCGTGCTTCTCTGGGGTATATCAAGTTGTATGTGCTTGGAGGGCTTCAGCCTATTTACATTGGGTTTTTTTTTACATGTGTTTCGGAGTATTAATTTTTTCTTCACTAGCACGGACTCATCCAGATTCCAACTAAGGTAACATTTCAGAAAATGATTTATACGTTTTCAGGTCATGTGCTTGTAGAAGGCTCCAATTGAATTGAATTCTGTGAGGTAAGTATTCCGAGTCGAAGAATGGACGATTTTTCTCGGAGAAGTACTAAAAAATATAGATTCTAGAATATTGTAGAATGCCAGTAGCATTAGAAAAGCTGTAATGATACGGTATCAGCACGACTTTGATCTTGTATAAAAAATTTGGCACGGTACTAACGCTATAGTGTCTTGGCCTCCCGACAGATACTAATATCTTACCCTCTTCCAAAATCTTCCTTATTAGCTACTGTTTCCAAGTTTTCGGAGAGGGCAACGGATAGATGACACTGCATATACATAAGCAGATAAGGCCATGTGTGATTATTGTGAATGGGACCAGAAATTGCATGGTTTAGTTAGCAATTAATCCTGCGAGTGACAATCCATGACTCATATTTTTATTTTTTTATTTTTTTTATCCTATATATATTTACCTACCTTTTTATGAGAGCCTACTCGGGTATTAACGCAGATAATATTCGTCATAGGGTTTAAATACTAAAATTGGCATGTTAATGAGCCCCATTACATGCACGTCTAGCCTGTGAATAAGAATTTATTTCTACATTCGAGTTATACAGTACTCCTGCTCCTTCCTAAATATTTTCGCACCTTAGCCACAAAATTTCGCTTAACCGTCCATAGCGCCGCTAATATAATATTTCGCCTGAATAAATTCAAAGAAATATCCACAGTTCACACCGTAGGCTGCAGCAAACCCGCAGCAGCAGCTTTCTCATTCCAATCCTTCCCAACATCATAATCTAAAATTTCCACGGTAATTAGTTCAACCATGGCCGAAAATACTACATGGATAAGTTTAACTCAAGGCTTACCCCAAATCCACCACATCCTCTTAGTCATCATCTTCCCCTGCTGCTCATATATATGTCCGGGACTTTTCCCCCCAAAAATTAATAACCGTTGTTCCATCAGTTTCCCAGCGCTTCTGGTGGTGCTTTGGACCTTCTTTGTTCTGGGATACCGCAAGTCTTGGTACACCTGCATGTACTTGGAGAGCTTTGAGAGTGGGTCGCCGCTATTTATGAAGGAAGCAACCGACAATGCAAGAGCGTAGGAATCCTCAATGGATTGACCAGCGCCTTGACCCTAAATCAAAAGTAAGTTTATGGAGAGAGGGAGGGAAAGTCTTATCTTCAGAGATGAAGGGGAAAATCAACGTGCCTGGTGCGGTAAAACAGCATGACAAGCATCACCAAGAAGTACAACCTGTCCACCTTCAAAAAACCACGTCTCGAACGGTTCACGATCATACATCTTCCACTTCATGACCTTTTCCGGCAATTTTGCAATGGTCTCCCTAACAGATGGCTCAAAATCTGCGAATTTCGATGCAAACTCATCTCTCGTTGCGGTACCTCTCCAGCTTTCCACGGCCTCTTCACCATCAACCATTGGTGCAAAGCCCACGATATTTTGCGTGTTGTTGTTGTGTCCAACCGGATACGAAAGGAAATGCCTTTGTGGTCCAACCCAGATAGATCCGATGTTTCTACATTCCGGCGGAACCTCAGCATTCGGGACGAGCCCTCGGTATGCAACGATTCCTTCCGGTACGGCATTGTCATGATAATAGGCTTCCCTAACCATTGAATGGGTTCCGTCGGCGCCAACAACAAGATCCGCGAATATTTCCTTTTCGCCGTCAAACAAAACTTTCATCTTGTCGCCAGATTTCTCGACTCCGATACACTTCATATTGGTCTTCAACACGGCGGCACCTCGCTTTTCGATTACTTCGCAGAAAACCTTGATCAAGTCCGTGCGGAGAACTCTATATTCGTTAAAGATCTCGTCTTTTCTGTCTGGGTCATCATTGGCTCGGACGTCGACCAAGGGTGCACCGGTGTCGGATCGTTTGATACGAAAGAAAAGTAAGGTTTGTTTGGCTGTGATGTAGAGCATCTCTTTACGGAGGTCCATCCGATCGAGGACACGGACGGCATTTGGGCCAATTCCGATACCTGCACCGAATTCGGTGTAGACGGGAGAACGTTCGTATACAGTTATAGAGACGCGGTCAGAGAGGAGCTTGTGGAGATAGCGGCAGAAAGGCCACTGACACCACGCCGACAATTGCGATCTGAGGGGGTCAATAGCGTGTGCTTTTAGGGTGTTATAAGAAATCACAAACCTCAAATTTCGACATTTTGGGAGTAAGAAAGTTGGAAGCTCCGAATTGTATAGTAACGTTAATTGGGGAGGAACGGCGCCGGTATCTAAGAGGTTTGAGTATGAAAGCTAGATAGATACGTATTTCATAGTAACCGGCATTGCACTCAAGACGAGAATCTCACTCTTCTTATATCATAAAAATCGAATCTGGAACTACCGGCAGTGTTTTACCTTACCTGCCATTGGCGTCCCTATTTATCACTATCCTCCGAGCGCTATTGATAGGATTCGTCAACTTTCCCCAGCTACATCGCCAAGGTTACTTCTGAGGAGCAAGTAGATGTTGTTTTAGAAGATAGAGAAAAATATATAGGGGACCATTCATTAGTGGATTGGTGGAATGGTAAATTGTATAAGGACATAAAAAAGAAACAACTTTTTAAAGGAGGATACCAATATGGTATTTCTCTTATCAATAGATAGTGTTTACCTATTCAAGATTTTAATTAATACCTATGGACTGAATGCTTAATACTAATAATAGTAGAGCTATTCTATTTGGCTAATAGCACTTAATAATCTTATGTTGATCTATTATAGGAAAGAGCAAAGTAGGACAATATCCTGAATGTTTATTTTATACCAGGACCACAGAACCCTAAGGATCTCAAAATTCATTTATTATCTTTAGTAAATGTGTTCATAGAATTAAAATATAGAGTTCTATGTTAGGATATAGTTAGAAATAAAAATTTTATCCTCCTTAATGATATCGCACTTAGAGAGTAGATATACCTATAATAGGAAAGCTTATAAATATGGCTAGCTCTGGAAGTTATTATTACCCTTATTGCAAAGCATATAAGATCTACAGTGGTAAAGGAGGTTATGTTTACTACCTGTCTACCCCCTTAAAGATACTCCTACTGATTTAAAAAAGAAGAAATATTCTGAACTAGATCTCAATAATTTACCACTGAGGAATAATAATAAATTTAGATAGGATATAAAATATATAGATGGTTTTTATGACATTAAGTATTGAGAGCTAGGAATCTAAGGGGTATAATTTTTTTGTCATTTAAGCTAAGTGAACTTTCTATGTAGTTTGTTATTAGTACTCCTTATGATTTTTTTGAGAATTACAATCCAAATATGTTCAATCATTTCTATAGCCAATTTTTTTAAGCATGGGAAATAGAAACTAGATGCTAGTAGAATTATTAAGGAATTATCTAAGCATTATTTAGATAATATAGGAAGGGTAAGGTATTCTTGGGGTAGGAATAGATAGGGGGAATCTAGTTCTAATCAGTTTCAACTGAAAAATTTTGCACTTTTAGGAAGAACCTAGCAAAGGATAGAATGAGAATTTGAATAGATTCTAGAGGACTAGTGCCTATCACTAGGTCTTTGGAATGTTTTTAGAAATGCAATAATTGAAAGTTACTAAAATATCCCTACTACTTTTGGAGAGGTAGCCAGGAGTATGTACAATTACTACTAGGATTTCAAGTTAGCTTGATAGTGTTATTGGACTTTCATTTCTTCCTCTATATATCTAAAATTCTTAATAGTAGATACTTACATTACATAAAACTAGTATAGAAAATTATAATTACCTATAATTATACTATTACAAAGTCTAAGATGATAGAAGTTTGTAATCCTATCTATAGCTTTCTCTAATTCTATGAAAAAAGATTTCACAAGTTTAAATAGAAATGACTTCCTGCAATGACACATATAATACATATACTTATACACAATTTAGACTGTCTTTTATAGTAGGGCTAATGAAATATTATTGGTAATACCTATTAGAAAGGTTATATAGGATTCTTATATCCTTGGTAAGTTGTATTCTTTCTCTATTATTATTTTTTAGATTAAAGAGTAATAGTTTACCTTTATAATTCTAAACAAGGTTAAATCTAGAGTTATAGCAAACTGTAACCTAGTGAATATCAGCTATATACAAGAACCTCATAATTATCTCCCTTTTACCCTTGTGATAGTTCCTTTCTCCTCTATTAATCTTAAGTAACTGATATATAATCAAATGCTTTAGCTACTACAATATAGGACATTAGAGTCAGGAATATCTTTCCCCTTGAGACTAGGAAATACCTTAAGAAATGGAAAAAAGTTTAGGTTAACTGGAGCTGTGAAGCCAAAAAGTATTAATTTTGCTGAATATGTAGCTTTATTCCAGTATCATATTGCCCTTTGCAATACTGATACACTTGAATTAGAAGGGTAGGGTGATGGTGATTTGAAAAAATTTGCTCCAGGAAGTAGTGATCAAAAAGGAATTGTTAGACTTCGGTTTCTTGAGATAGATAATGGCAACATTATTAGAGGGAGAGATATGGTAAAGAAGAATGAAACCCAGAAGGTATCCTTCATTCGATATGAATATGCCATGGAACTGGAAGCAGAAAGTCTGTATGCAGAAGTTAATTCGTTTGCACCATTGAATAGACTCATTTACACAATCAGCTAGCTATAATCATGATATGGAAAATCGAAAGAGATGGGAAATTATTAAAAAAGACAAACAGTGCAGGCATTGCTGTAATTGATGTAAAATCAGTCGGGGAGTTAGTTGGACTGGTCCATTGGCAAAGAAAATATTTTGTAGTTTCAAATGTTTTGGTATTGATGGGGGTTGTATGATTTCTATGTAAACTTGATTATTCTCATAATTGTTTCAATATTTTCTCCAGTAGTTTCTGGTTTTTTAGGAGGTTTAATTTTGCGGGATTGATTCAGAGATCTGCTTACGTTTTGAGCAGAGTTCTCTATCCCGAAGGGTGGTCTTGTGAGAAGCGAGTGATAACTTTAGATTTTTATCTGATAAAAACAAAGTCACGCAAATCCCTACTAGGCTAACTCTCGAGAATTGTTACTTAACGTTTTAAGAACATGAACCCGATTGGATTATTATACCGCTAAAGTACACCACTTTGTGCCTAGCGAATGTGGGTGCCACTTCCGTTGGATGGAAATATGCATGGTACACCTTTGTCGCAACGCACGTTGCCACAACGGGTAGCTACAAGTCTCGGTGCAATAAGACAACGAGAATTGAGTGGGATAAACTCTAGGCATATACATATGCAGATAAGGCCATGTGTAATTTTTGTGAAGAGGGCGAGAGAGGGGTTAGAAATTGCAAGGTTTAGAATTGCTCCCTTGTTTTTGGCATGATTACACATCCCGCAACCCAGTTAGTAATTAATCCTGCGAGTGACAATCCATGACTCTTATTTTTTTTATTTTTGTTTTTTTATCCTGTTTGCATGTACCTACCTTTGTTATAATAGTCTATTCGGGTATTATCGAAAATAATACTCCTCGTAGGGTTTACATACGAAAATTGGCATGTTAATGAGTCCCATTACATGCACGCCTAGTCTGTGAATAAGAATTTATTGCTGTATTCGAGTTATACAGTACTCCTGCTCCTTCCCAAATATTTTCGAATTCTAGTCACAAAATTCGGCTCAACCTTCCACAGCGCCGCTAATATAATATTTCGCCTGAATAAATTCAAAGAAATATCCACAGTTCACACCGTAGGCTGCAGCAAACCCGCAGCAGCAGCTTTCTCATTCCAATCCTTCCCAACATCATAATCTAAAATTTCCACGGTAATTAGTTCAACCATGGCCGAAAATACTACATGGATAAGTTTAACTCAAGGCTTACCCCAAATCCACCACATCCTCTTAGTCATCATCTTCCCCTGCTGCTCATATATATGTCCGGGACTTTTCCCCCCAAAAATTAATAACCGTTGTTCCATCAGTTTCCCAGCGCTTCTGGTGGTGCTTTGGACCTTCTTTGTTCTGGGATACCGCAAGTCTTGGTACACCTGCATGTACTTGGAGAGCTTTGAGAGTGGGTCGCCGCTATTTATGAAGGAAGCAACCGACAATGCAAGAGCGTAGGAATCCTCAATGGATTGACCAGCGCCTTGACCCTAAATCAAAAGTAAGTTTATGGAGAGAGGGAGGGAAAGTCTTATCTTCAGAGATGAAGGGGAAAATCAACGTGCCTGGTGCGGTAAAACAGCATGACAAGCATCACCAAGAAGTACAACCTGTCCACCTTCAAAAAACCACGTCTCGAACGGTTCACGATCATACATCTTCCACTTCATGACCTTTTCCGGCAATTTTGCAATGGTCTCCCTAACAGATGGCTCAAAATCTGCGAATTTCGATGCAAACTCATCTCTCGTTGCGGTACCTCTCCAGCTTTCCACGGCCTCTTCACCATCAACCATTGGTGCAAAGCCCACGATATTTTGCGTGTTGTTGTTGTGTCCAACCGGATACGAAAGGAAATGCCTTTGTGGTCCAACCCAGATAGATCCGATGTTTCTACATTCCGGCGGAACCTCAGCATTCGGGACGAGCCCTCGGTATGCAACGATTCCTTCCGGTACGGCATTGTCATGATAATAGGCTTCCCTAACCATTGAATGGGTTCCGTCGGCGCCAACAACAAGATCCGCGAATATTTCCTTTTCGCCGTCAAACAAAACTTTCATCTTGTCGCCAGATTTCTCGACTCCGATACACTTCATATTGGTCTTCAACACGGCGGCACCTCGCTTTTCGATTACTTCGCAGAAAACCTTGATCAAGTCCGTGCGGAGAACTCTATATTCGT